>OZ024834.1:77410853-77678353 GCA_964016985.1 Anodontia alba
GGACAGTGTCCCTTCTGACAGTTTGAGTAATAAATGCAAATCTAAAGGTGACACTTCGCCACAGGATGCAGTATCAGAAAACATTTACAGTAATGAGAATAAAATCCAAGAAAAAAACAGCACCGGCGTAGACCAAGAAAAAATAAACCAAGAGCAGTCAGAGAGTGTAACAAAGCAGCAGAACGCGACTGAAATCCAATATAAAGACAGTTCTAAAATAAACAGAGAGCATTCGGAGAGTCCAACAGAGCAGCAGAATGCGACTGAAATACAAATTATAGACAGTACTAAAACAAACCAAGAGCGTTCAGAGAGTGTTACAGGGCATCGTAAAGCGTCAAAAACCCAAGATAAAGACAGTACTGAAATAAGCCAAGGGCAATCAGAGGGTGTAGCAGTGCAGCAGAACGCCACTGAAATCCAAGATAAAAACAGTACTGAAATGTTCCAAAAGCAGGCAGAGAGTGCAGCAGTGCAACAGAGCTCGACTGAAATTCAGGTTAAAGACAGTACTGAACTAAACCAACAGCAGTCAGATAATGTAGCAGTGCAGAAGAAAGCAACTGAATTCCGATATAAAGACAGAACTTCAATAAACCAAAAGCAGTCGGTGGATGTAACAGTGCAGCAAAATGCATCTGAAATACAACATAAAGAAAGTACTGGAATAAACCAAGAGCAGCTACAGAAGGTAACAGTGCCTGAAACAGCAGATGGAATTCAGTCTGATGTGAATCTGTTCCGCGAAACAGTTGGCTCAGATACTGAAATGTCTCAGGAAAATGGATTTGGGAGAGACAGTATTATGAACAATGACTGTTTAAAAGACAACTTAAAACATTATATATCAGAGGTAAGCCAGCAGAAAGAGCCTACATATGAACATAATTGCACATTATCGCAGATGCAAAATGTCATTCAAGATAATGTCGAACACAAACACTTTTCAGATAGGTGTGCATTAGTGCAAGAGTCAAATAAAAACAGAGAGTACACTGACACTAATTTCTGCAGCTCAGACGATAAACCAGAAATATCCATCAAAAGAAGCGATACGACTTTTACTATCGGAGAGCAGCACCAGCCTGATGATGGTAATGAACAAGATCTTGACTCCAGCTCTGAAGAACTTGTTTCTTTGGCTGAGCTCAAACGAAAACTAAAAGATAAAAAGTGTTTGAAACCACCAAAGACATTATCGACACCAGAAAAGGAATTGCAAAAAAGCTCTGGGCTTAATAACCTATTTTCAGACCAAGAAGATATGCAATTTGATACACAAACAAATATCCAAAATTACATTGATATCTACCTGCAGGAACCTGATTTTACATTTACAAATGATCCAACAACATTGGAAAATGAAGACACATACTTCGCTAGTCCTGATATTGGCGATGTTACTGTAATAGTAGAGACAATGGATACAGATGATACTTGTGATCAAACAGAAAATGCTGATAACCTCAGCAACAGTAATAATTTATGTTCAGGCTCTGATTTGCCTGTCCAGGAAGCCCAGAGAACACCTCTTGACAGCACCCAAGTGACACTTGACATTGATGGATATAGCTCTGATACCCCTTTAGCATTCATACAGAAGAATAAATGGAATGCAAAAGGATCTACTCATAATGCTCCAAGAAAAACAAAATCTGACAGTGACAGTGAATTTACGCCATCCAAGTTCAGTTCACCATCCTCAGCAACAGCAAGTGAATCCGAAGACTGTCAAGCTTATAATGACCATGAGTACAGCACTAAAAAGAAACCTGCTCAAAAAAGAAAATATAATGCTCGGGATAAAAGCTGGAAACGAAGAGGGAAGCGTATAAGACGAAAGACCATAACAGTAAGGAAACAAATCATGAAGAAAACAAACAAAACACTGAGTAAAGAGGCTGAGAAAACAGATGAGACCAATGCAAATGAAGTTTTAGAAACATCAACTGAGGCTTCATATCCCCACAACCGTCATACTATGTCCAGTTGTAATGGAGTTGAGAAAGCAATAAAACTAAGTTTAAAAGAGCAGAAGCTACAAACTATTTTACATAAGTATCACGCCAAACGACTTGATAAACTACTAGCAAGTAATATGATGGAAAGAGTTTCTATTCCTGCTGATGGTAATTGTTTGCTTGGTGCTGTCTTGCATCAGCTTGGTGAATCCATGTCTGCTCAAACATTAAGAGCTCAAGTAGCAAAGCATTTAGAGGACAATATTATCCATTACTTGTGTTTTGTTAATTTTCCCGACGCAATGACTTCCGAGCAAGAAATTGAAGTATTTGTTAAAATGATTGAAGAAATTAAAGAAGATGGTACTTGGAATAACGAAATGTCGGATTTCATACCTTTGTGCTTAGCCAACATGTTTCGACGCCCAATAAGAATTTTTTCTAGTAGACCTTTCCAGCCTGTAATCGATATTGAACCAGATCTTGCGGCAGCAGTAAATGAGTCACCAATACTAGTAGCACATGTAGCGATGCATGGTACTGACCATTATGATGCTGTGGAGAAGAAAATGCTCTCCAACGATTACGGAAATACAGCTGAAAAATCAAATTTCACTGAAATGAATGATGAAGTGGAAGAAGGTAATGAACCAATTCAACATTGTTCGGATCCACCCGAAACATGTATGCAATCTCAATCAGAAATAAAGACACCATCTAAACAACTAAACAGTACCAGTATACAGCCAGCAGTTACACCACATAAGGATGCAACTTACAGAAGCCCCAAGCGCAGGAAGCTGTTCCGGAAAAGAATTGCTCAAAAGAAACAATGGAAGTCCCAAATCAGAAAAGAAAACAGAGCTAGAGGCAAGGCATATGTTGGAAAACTTGGCAGATCATATACAGAGAGATCGGTGCAGCCTGTCAATTGCTCGAAGTGTAGGCAGAAATGTTCTGAGAAAATAGAAGAGGAGCAGCGACAAACAATATTTGAAACATATTGGGAATTAGGGGACTATTCCAAGCAAAGACATTTCATTTGTACACATGTGGAACAACAAGAGCCAAAACGAATTAAAGTTCTGAGTAAAAGGAAAAGGTCAGTTTCTCAGTTTTTTTACCTGACAGTCGGCCAAGAAAAAATTCAGGTATGCAAGAATTTCTTTCTAAAAACACTAAATCTGGGAAGGAAGACTGTTGATTACGCAATTAAGAATAAGACACATGGTGTCTTCACAGGCAAAGATAGGCGTGGTTCTCAAACTCCAGCGAATAAAACACCCGAAGGGGACATTACTTTTGTTCGTCAACATATTGAAAGCTTTCCTACAATTGATCCTCACTATACCCGTAAAGATACAAAAAGAAAATACCTGCCCCAAGAACTTAATATACGCCGGATGCATTCCCTCTACATAGACAAATGCAAAGAAACAAGTCGAAAACCTGTCAAAGAAAAAGTCTATAGAAATCTCTTCTGTAATGAATATAACTTATCATTCTTTCACCCGAAAAAGGACCAGTGCCAGGTGTGCAATCACTTTGAAAATTTAAAAGCAGAGGGTAAAGTAGATGCCAATATGCAACAAGAGTATGATAAACATCAGGATCGAAAGAAAATGTCAAGATTAGAAAAAGAAAAAGACAAAAGGAAAGCTAAGTCTGATCCCACCTATCATGTTTCAGCGTTTGATCTTGAGGCTGTCTTAACCACTCCATGTAGCTTGGTAGGAGAGCTTTATTATAAACATAAACTGTGCTGCTATAATCTGTCATTTTATTCCCTAGGAAATAGCAATGCTACCTGCTACTTATGGGATGAAACCCAAGGAAGGCGAGGCTCATGTGAAATTGGCTCCTGTATCCTTCTACATCTAAATTCTTTAGCAGCAGCAACTTCCAAGGTTGAAGAAGTTACCTATTACTCTGATACATGTGGAGGGCAAAACCGAAATCAGTTTGTTGCAGCAGCTTTAATGTACAACATCAGGAAGAATAATAAAATAAAATGTATCAGTCAAAAATTTTTAGAGAGTGGTCATTCAGAAATGGAGTGTGATTCAATTCATGCCACCATTGAACATGCAAAAAAACGTACAAGGGTTTACGTGCCCTCCCAATGGGAAACAGTCATAACTCTGGCGAGAAAAAACAAGCCTTACATTGTTGTACCTCTCAAATACGTAGACTTTATGGATTTAAAAAAGCTCAAAAAAGAACATTTTAAAAACATGAAAGTTGACGACGAGGGACAGAGAATAAACTGGTTAAAACTAAAGTGGATCCAGGTTAGAAGGGATTTCCCAAATAGTTTATTCTTAAACTATACATTTGACGCTACATTGTTCAAAGAGGTGAGAGTAACTCTTGCCAATACAAGAGGGAGACCAAAGGTAACAACCGAAATCAAACTGACACAGAGATACAAAGGCAAATTGGCAATTTCAACTGCAAAAAAGGCAGATCTTTTATCTCTATGCTCTTCAGGAACAATTCCAGAAGAGTACCATGGCTACTTTGAATCACTGGTGTCGAGTAAATCATTGAAGGACAAATTGCCTTTACCAGCCGCCAGTGAAAATGAGGAGGACACTGACGAAAACTAACATTCAGTGATAAGCCTGGAAAGGAACAAGGACATTTTATTGCTGAATTAGAATTTCAAATGACAATGAAGACTCGAGATATTTCATTTAGGGAACTATCATTTTTACCAACAGGCTTTTTGTGTTGTAACGTTACTGAGATTCAAAGTGTACATATTCCTGTATCATTGATAAAATAAGACATCCCCATTCCATTTCGAAAACGTGCCTACTCAAATCTATTGGAGGAATTTACCACAAAAAATAATTTTCCAAATAAGTATTGTAAAAATATTCTTATGCTGCTCAAAACATAGATTGTGAGGACTCTATAGAACTGTCTTGATGATGCGGTTCTATAAAGTACCCACAATCTATGTTTTGAGCAGAAGAAAAATCATGTTAATCCGTTAAACCCAAGTTTTACTATATAAAAGTGGGGTTAACAGTGGGGGTCGAACTTATATAGGCATATTTTAGTGATATTAAGCCAGGTACGAAATGCTGTGGAACTGAAGTAAAACCAATTACAACTGATTTTATTTGTCAATATTCAAATTTTGTGCTGTTTCAACAGTCACAACATAACTATATAAACTGCATTGCTCAATGGTGGACATATGCTTTGTCTCGTTTCATACAAGCTGTGTTATGACAAAATGTTAAAATTTACATGCTAAGACCCATTGTGCTAATGCGTTGTAGGCCGAATTCATGTCAAAAGGTACACTGTGCATGCTTTTATCAGACTGAGTAGATGTTAAAGCTGATTTGAGCAGATGCGCAGTTCAAATATGTCATTTAGATAGATTTTCTCATGACACGGCTCATTCTTTGTTTTGAGGTTATTTCAGCATGATAAAGTAACAAATACAGAAAACATTATGCAGTACAAGTCTCATTAATTCCCGTTGTTACTTTTAGCAAAAGAACATTTTACTTCAGGTAAAAGGGGCTAACTACACTTAGCACCTTTTGCCCGAATATTTCTATCAAGTAAATGGTGCTAAAGTCACTTATCACCTTTTTCCAGAAAACTTTTGAAACCCGATGACATACCTGTCACAAAAAGACTGAGTTTATACACTTAGTAACAAATCTTTTCAAATGCATTAATAAGGATTCTATGGCTAATACACAAATGAACCAATACATACCAAAATGCTGACCCAATAATATGGTCTTGATTTTTAAAAATTGATTAAATCTAAAAAATCAATTTTCTCAAAATGATCAAAACTGCAGTTAGCACCTGGAGGAGTGGATTGTTTGACTGGTGCAGGAGATGTATGCCAACGAGCGGAGCCATGTCCGTGTTGGTGAGGGGTACAGTTAAGCGTTTGAAGTGAAATTCAGTGTTCATCAAGGCATGGTTCTCAGCCTGCTGCTTTTCATCATTGTGCCTTGTCACGCAAATATCGCTCTGGGTTTCCCTGAGGACCTCTTTGCCGATGACCTTGGTATCATCGCTGAATCGTTTGAGGAATGTGTCAGGAGGCTCTTGACTTCGAAAGAGGCAATAGAGGAAAAAAGACTGAGTAAATGCAGAAAGACAAAGATCCTGATCTGTGTCACAGGCCTGGATCCCTGCGGAGTTCAGGCGAGTTTCCATGCGCAGTCTGTCGCACTGGAGTGGGCAATAACAGCATCTTCTGAAACAGTTGCAAGCACTGAGTGCACAAGAAATGCAGAGGGATAAAGCGCTTGGCAAAGGACCCTGATTACAAATGTACACAGTGCCAGGGAACTGCACGCAGCTTGTACGGTAGACCACAGAGGGAAATCCAAGTCAAACCTATCGAGCTGTAGGTGGTAGCTTCCTCTTGCTACCTAGGAGACATGCTCTCAGCAGCTGATGGCTGTGAACTTTCAATCACAACACGTATGAAAACCGCCTGGAAGAAGTTCAAGGAGCTGCTACCAGTTCTCTCTTCCCGCAACCTCTCTTTCAAGACACTTGGCCACGTGGACAGGTGTTGTGTGCAGAGTGCAATGCTCCATGCCAATGAGACTTGGCCACTGATAAAGCCAAACCTCCAACATCTGCAGCAAAATAACAGGGCAATGATCAGACAGATCTTCAAAGTCAAGCCGCAAGACATTGTCACCACCAAATCCAATTAGCTACTTGTGCGGCTTGGCATTGAGGATCTGGACCTCATTCTAAAGGAGAGGCTCAGCTGGTATGGACATGTGGAAGGCTCCAATGGTGCAGTCAAGACAGCCTTTGGCATACAGTTTGATGGAATACATGGGCTTGAGAGGCCCAAGATGACATGACAGCTGCTGACAGAGGGATTGCAGAGAGTGGAAGCTCTGGGCTACCGACCCTCATGATAGACATACCTGGAGATCTTTTATGAGACCTACCATGCATGCAGCAAGCCAGCTACCTGGAAGGGGTCCCACTGATGTGGATGTTGCCCCTGTACCTGTACATGTTAATCAAAAATCTGATGATGCTGATGATGATGATGAGCAATATCACTGGTACATTGTAAAGATGTTCAATCACAGATTCAACAATGTCCTCCACAACATTGCTTTTCTGACATCTTTACAAGAGCCAATCAGGTACTGCTTGAACTATGTATCATCATCGTATCATCAGATTTTTTATTAATATGCAGGTACAGGGGCAACATCCACATCCCCTTCCAGGTAGCTGGCTTGCTGTGCGCATGGCAGATCTCATACAAGATCTCCAGGTATGTCTATCATGAGAGCATCCACTCTCTGCAATTCCTCTCCATAATCTGCGTCCATGTCATCTTGGGCCTCCCAGGCTCATGCTTTCCATCAACCCGTATGACAAAGGCTCTCTTGACTGCACCATTGGAGCATTCCACATGTCCATACCAGCAGAGCCATTTCTCCTCCAGAATGAGGTACAGATCCTCAATGCAAACCCGCACAAGTAACTCACTGGATCTGGTGGTGACAATGTCTTGCGGCTTGACACTGTAGATCTGTCTGATCATTGCCCTGTCAATTCGCTGCAGACATTGGAGGTTTGGCTTTGTCAATGGCCAAGTCTTACTGGCATGGAGCATTGCGCTCTACACAAAACACCTGTACACGTTTCCACATGTCTTGAAAGAGAGTTGGCAGGAAGAGAGAACCGGTAGCAACGCCTTGAACTTCTTCCAGGTGGCTTTCACACATGTTGTGGTTGAAAGTTCACAGCCATTGGCTGCTGAGAGCATGTCTCTTAGGTAGCAAAAGGATGCTACCACCTCCAGCTTGTCAGCTATGACTTTGACTTCCCTATGTGGTCTGCTGTCCAAAGGGCGTGCAGTTCCCTGGAACTGTGTACATCTGAAATCAGGGTCCTTTGCCAAGCACTTGGTCCAACTGCATTTCTTGTGCACCCAGTGCTTGCAGCCATTGCAGAAGATTCTGTTGCTGCCCACTCCAGTGTGACAAACAGCACATGAAACTCGTCCGAACTCTGCAGGAGGTCCAGGCCCGTACCACATATCATGATCTTCGTATTTCCTATATTTACTCAGTCCTTTCTCCTCCATTGCTTCTTTCCAAGACAAGAGCCTCCTGACACATTTCTAGAGAGATTCAGCAATGATAACAAGGTCATTGGTATAAAGGTCCTCCCAGAGCGGAACTCGCATGGCAAGGCTTCAAGCAAAATGAAGAGCAGCAGGCTGAGTACCCAGTCTCGGTGAACACCAACCTTCACTTCAAACTCTTCAGTGTACCCCTCACAAACACGGACATGGCTCCGCTCATTGGCATACATCCCCTGCACCAGTCGCACAATCCACACCAAGTTTTCTCAGCGCCCACCTAATGATCTTTTGAGGCACTCCATCAAAAGCCTTCTCCAGGTCTACAAAAGTCATGTAGAATCTCTTGTTGGCAGCTAATACTCCCCCAGATGCCTGACTACAAAGATTGCATCTGTTGTGCCTCTGCCTGGGACAAAGCCAAACTGGGAATTGTCCATTGACACCAACTGTCTGATGAGGCAGTCCACAATCTTCTCCAGGTGTTTCATGGCCTGATTTGTCAGCTTTAGACGATGTTACTTTCCCCTTTTCTATGCATCCCGCTTACCCTTGTAGAGGCAGACAATGAAACTCCTCCAAGTTAGCGAGTACCCTGCCATCGCAAATGACTGCAGCTGTGTGGTCACAGATCATGGAGGCGTCCATGTCACCGGCTGCTCGTATTATCTCCACCATTATGCCTGATGGGCCCTGTACTTTCTCCTCTTCATCTGAGAGATAGCTTTCTTAAAACCATATCACTGGTGATTGGGATAGGTGGGCCTTCCACTGGTGGTTCATCAGACAGGTAGTCTGGGTCCCAGTCAAACTCAACATTGAGAAGTTTTCGGTAGTGCTCTAATCAGGCCTTCTACTTTGAGTCTTTGCTCATTGACATCTCCCTTGCATCATTCTTCACCAATCTGCCACCACCAACAACAGTATTCATTCTCTCCTCTAAACTAGTTAGCAAGGCGGTAGACTTCTGAAGACTTGGGGTCAATATTCTCGTAGGCCTTCTTGTTGGCTTCTTGACAAGCATGGTGCAATGCATGTCTGGAAATGCATTTGGCTGCATTGTACGATGCCCTAGTGCCTTTACCAGTCTTCCAGGCCTTGAAATCTTTCCCCTTGGCAGCAATGGCCTTTTCCACATGCTCATTCCACCACCAGGTTTCACAGCGCCAGTGATTGGGCCGAGCTGTGCCACACACCTCAGTTGTCTTGAGCAGGCCAGTCTTGATGTTGTTCCAGATATCCTCAGTGGCAGCATCAGCTACACCTACAGACCCACTTACATGTGAGTTGAAGACCTGGAAAAAATTGCTCATGATGGTTTTTAATTAAGCTTCCAAACTTTAAGGCAAGGGATGAACTTCCACTTAGATTTAGGTGGCACATCAATCCTCATATCGCATACAAGAAGCTTATGTTGCAGGGCTTCTTCCTCGCCAGGGATCACTTTTACATCTGTGACAAGTTTGGTCATGGTCCGTTGGAAAAGGATGAAGTCTATCTGCATGGCTACCTTTCCCGACTTGTACATGATGAGATGGCTGTCACGTTTCTTGGAACATGTGTTCCCGAGAAGCAGGTTGAATGCTAAGACACACTCTAGGGTTCTATCACCCTCAACATCTGGTTCTGGCCTGCTGTATCCCATCCCACCATGCACTTCCCTATATCTAGTGCCTGCATGACCTATATGGCCATTCCAATCTCCTCATGGGATCAGAAATTTAAATCCTGGGATCCTGGCAGTAACAGCACCCAGCTGATCAAAGAATAGGTCCTTAACCTCTCATCACTAGACCACTCTGTGGGGCATTCACACACAGAATGGTATCCACATGTTGGCCAACTATAAGTTTCACTAAGATGATTCTGTCGGAGACTGCACCTCAAAAACTTTCCCTATCCACTCCTTGGCCACAAACACTCCTAAACCAGCTTTCCCTTTGTCATTTCCAGACCAGTAGACCTTGTACCTGGCGTCCTTGCCCTTGATAGTGCTTCTGTTGCCACCACCATATAATGTCTCCTCAATACAGCAGACTTCCACTGTGATTTTTTTAGGCGTGCGTTCTGCGTCCTATACGCACAATTTCACCAGAGGATGCAAAAAATTGGCCTCAGTGAGTCCACGGGACTCGTAAAAAAATCTCAAATGTACGTACTTTTTGCATTTAGAAGTCTACTTTCATTTTTGGAAAAAGCAAATGCGCAATCGGCGTTTCAGTACAGTATTTGGTAAAACCCAGTACTGAAAGGCGTCGTATCTCTACGGTACGCCGACTTTACCTATACAGTCAAATAATCAATACCAGGTTGTCCAGTACCGTAGGAAACCTCAGCGACACTAAAGTATTGGTTTTTAGTCTGTTGAGATCTTTTATCATAACACCGTTTGATATTGCAATTTTCAGGAAACCGTGATCATTTGTTTTTGAAAGCACTCTCCTAAAAAAAGATTATAAAACTTGAATCCAAACAGCAAACGCTGTTCGGTAGACTAGGTCAGCAAAAACAGACTGACATGAACAGCCAAGGCCTCCCAGTCTGAGACTGCCGATGATGGCGATCTTGATAACGAAAACTCCCAGTCTCAAACTGAACCCACGTCATAAACCAAACAAACTTAAAATAAACCAAACAAACAAACTTAAAACTTATTTTCACAGATCATTTGTTTTACAGTCTAGACAAAAAGTCTATGCTTTTAGTTTGCAAATATTTCTATAATTACATTGTATCACAGTCAGTCTAGTCAAAGCAACACAAAAATGTCTGCTTTTGGTTTACAAATTTTGTATGATTATCACAGTCTAGACAAATAACAGACAAGTCTCTGCTTTATATCACAGTCTAGTAAAACAGACAAAATGTCTGTCCTTAATCCTGTATTACAGGTATTTGATCATCTATCACTAAAACTGAAGTTTTATGAAAATATTTTCATAAATCTGTATGTGTTGTGAAAACATTTTCTTAATGTATTTCTTAACACTTCAGTTTTAATAGAAAGTGGTACTATAGTTTCAGATTTCTCGGGAAGTTTTCAGGGAAAGAATTAAAACAACTTGGTCACAACTATTTACTTTTAAATTGCACATCCAATTAAAATATCAAGAAAGTGATTATAAAACACTGTTACACAAGTTTAAATTTAAAGTCTAGGACACAACAAAATGTTTCACCACGAGTCCAAGGCTGGATGCATAGTTTTAGTTATGGATGCATGAATTCTGGACCTAGCGAGTCCCATAACCCATAAAGGCAAAATTGTAAACAAGAGGACCATGATGGTCCCATATCGCTCACCTGAGCAAACAGCTTTGCAAACTTACTATTGAAGTTTCAGCCAAGTTCACTCCTCTAAGATTTTTGTATAAATTTTATAGCCCTACTCCCGAGCGGCTGTTTTTTTCATGCATCATGACTGCTGGAACTGAATCTTGAAAGAAGGTCACCAAAGGAACAATTCTGCCAAGTTATATTGAAATTGGTATAGTGGTTTCTGACAAAAAGATTTTTGAAGTGTTTTATATAGCTATATAGGGAAAATAAGCCCCACCCCCTAACGGCCATATTTTATGACGAATCATGACAGCTTGAATAAACTTGGTAGAGTGCCACCAAAGCAACATTCCTGCAAGTTATACTGAAATCGGTTCAGTGGTTTCTGACAAGAAGATTTCTTAAGTTTTCTATTTAGATATATAGGGAAAATAAGCCCCACCCCTAGCAGCCATGTTTTTTGCCGAATCATGATTGCTTGAACAATCTTGGCACAGGGTCACAAAAGCAACATTCCTGCCAAGTAATATTGAAATCGGTCAGGTGGTTTCTGAAAAGAATTTTAAATTTTCTATACAGATATATACGGAAAATAAGCCCCGCCCCCTGGCGGCCATGTTTTTTGACGTATCATGAGGGCTTGAACAATCTTGGTACAGGGTCACCAAAGCAACATTCCTGCCAAGTTACAATGAACTCGACCCAACAGTTTCTTACGAGAAGATTTTTAAAGTTTTCTATATAGATATATAGGGAAAATATGCCCCGCCCCCTAGCGGCCATGTTTTTTGACGAATCATGCCTGCTTGAACAATCTTGGTAGACGGTCACCAAAGAAACATTCCTGCTAAGTTATATTGAAATTGGTTTATTGGTTTCTGACAAGAAAATTTTTAAACTTTTCTATATAGATATATAGGGAAAAACAAGAGGCCCACGGGCCACGGGTCGCTCACCTGATGGACACAGCCACTGCAGATATGCAGATGTTATGCAAAATTTTTCCAATCCTGTCATCGCAACTAATGAAAAGATCATCATTTAAGCAGTTCTTTATTTTGAAGAAGATATATGGCATGCCAGTCAATTGAGCATGATCATTTGAACAAACTCTAAATGGCAGCCAGCTTGGATTTACGATCGGCACAATTTTAGCTATTTTTGATCTACGAGTCACCCCAATGCTTCCTACCAAGTTTCAAGTCAACTGGCCTTTCAGTTCAGGAGAAGAGGCGAAAAATAGATTTTCAAGATGGCTGCCATGGCGGCCATCTTGGATATCCGGTTGGCACAATTTTAGCTTTTTTTTTATCTACAAGTCACCCAAATGTCTCCTACGAAGTTTGGAGTCAATTGGCCTTTCGGTGCAGGAGCAGAAGCCAAATATAGATTTTCAAGATGGCGACCATGGTGGCCATCTGGGATTTCTGATCAGAACGATTTTAGCTATATTTGATCTACCAAGTCACCCTGAAGCTTCCTACTAAGTTTCGAGTTAAGTGACTTTTGGATTTAGGAGAAGAAGCGAAAAATAGATTTTCAAGATAGCTGCCATGGCGGCCATCTTGGATTTACGATCGGCATGATTTTAGCTATTTTTGATCTACAAGTCACCCAAATGCTTCCTACCAAGTTTCGAGTCAACTGGCCTTTCGGTTCAGGAGAAGAAGCGAAAAATAGATTTTCAAGATGGCTGCCATGGCGCCCATCCTGGTTTTACGATCGGCATGATTTTAGCTATTTTTGATCTACAAGTCACCCCGATGCTTCCTACCAAGTTTGGAGTCAACTGGCCTTTCGGTTCAGGAAAAGAAGCGAAAAATAGATTTTCAAGATGGCTGCCATGGCGGCCATCTTGGATTTCCAATAGGCAGGATTTTAGCTATTTTTGATCTATAAGTCACCCCAATGCCTCCTACCAAGTTTGGAGTCAATAGGCTTTTGGGTTTAGGAGCAGAAGCGAAAAATAGATTTTCAAGATGGCGGCCATGGTGGCTTTGATTGATTGTGTTGGGGTTTAACGACACGTCAACCCTTGAGGGTCATTTTGTGTCGTCTCCCAGAGAAAGGGAGAAAAGAGATAGAAGAGAGAGTAGAGGAGATGAAAGAGAGGGACAGGGAAGAAAGAGGAACAGGAATGAAAGTAAAGAAACAGAAGAAATAAGAACATTCCCCCTCTACCCTTACCCACTACAAGGATAGCAGGCCTTGCCCAACTGTAAGCCAATATCAGTTGGACGCCCCAGTGATGTAAGATACACAGCACCTTCGCACCACCCAACCACCCCGCGGCCATGGTGGCCATCTTGGATTTCCGATCGGTACGATTTTAGCTATTTTTGATCTACAAGTCATCCTGATGCTTCCTAGCAAGTTTGGAGTCAATTGGCCTTTCTGTTCAGGAGAAGAAGCAAAAAATAGATTTTCAAGATGGCCGGCATACGCCATGGCGGCCATCTTGGATTTCCGATCGGCATGATTTTAGCTACTTTTGATCTACAAGTCACCCTGATGCTTCCTAGCAAGTTTGAAGTCAATTGGCCTTTCGGTTCAGGAGAAGAAGCGAAAAATAGATTTTCAAGATGGCGGCCATGGCGGCCATCTTGGATTTCCGATCAGCACGATTTTAGCTATTTTTGATCTACAAGTCACCCTGATGCTTCCTAGCAAGTTTGGAGTCAAATGGCTTTTCGGTTCAGGAGAAGAAGCGAAAAATAGATTTTCAAGATGGCGGCCATGGCGGCCATCTTGGATTTCCGATCGGCACGATTTTAGCTATTTTTGATCTATAAGTCACCCTAATGGTTCCTAGCAAGTTTGGAGTCAATTGGCCTTTCGGTTCAGGAGAAGCGAAAAATAGATTTTCAAGATGGCGACCATGGTGGCCATCTTGGATTTCCGATCGGAACGATTTTAGCTATTTTTGATCTACAAGTCACCCTGATGCTTCCTACCAAGTATCAAGTCAATTGGCCCAGGGGTACATGAGGAGTAGGCTTTTAAAGCAATTGTTGACGCCGCACGACGCACGACGGACATTGACTGACCACAATAGCTCACCATGAGCACTTCGTGCTCAGGTGAGCTAATAAGCCCCACCCCTTGGCGGCCATGTTTTTTGATAAATCATGATAACTAAACAATCTTGGTAGAGGGTCAACAAGGAAACATTTCTGTCAAGTTACAGTCAAACCTCAATAATTCGAAGTGCAAGGGACTGCAGGAATTTCTTCGAATTATCGGTAGTTCGAATTTCCGAAATCGGTAGTTTTCGGATATGTTCGGATTTTTTTTATTCAATATCGTTGAAATATGGGAACATCTGCCTAAGCATTAAAAATAATGAGTTGCTTGAAGGTTGAGCTAATCACTTGACAGGCCTACGTACGGAACCAGAAAATAATAAAAAAAAACATGAACTTAGTTTTATTTATAGCTATTTACAATAACGAAAATGAAGGTTAAATGTAAAGTAACGAACCAATTTACTGACGAAATATTTAACCTTGCAAAACCGGTGCAAAAAAGACAAACGTTGACAGATAGCGTAGTTTTGTATCAGTCTGCAAAAAAACTGGCTGATACAGATCTGAAAGGGCAAACTCCACGTTTCTAGCCAATTTTGTTTCGCCTTTTTGCCCCTACTTTCACTTTAAAAAACGTCCATAAATATTCAGTAAATTCGTCTCAGAATTGTTATTTTTGCTGTAACCGTACTATTACAGATCATTCGTATTTACACATTACATGAATCACTGATCTTTAAAATCATTAAAGTTCATTAATGACCCATACTTAAAAAACATCAAATAAGACATCATTGCTAACGATCTCAAATAAAGACACCCTTTACTCAATCAAGGATCATCACTCAATAGTGTGACCGTTAATCCGGTGTCAATTACCTGTAGCGAATAAACCTGTGAAGTCACTCGGGTGTGTAACAATCGAACTCGCCGCTCAAAGAAATCATGATCATCATGCGTGACCTTGATTGGCAATTTGGAATTTCGAATTTGGCAGGGGATTTTAAAAGGAATTTCTTTGATTGGGTCCGACGAATCTGTTCGGAATATTCACCGTTAATCCAGTGTCAATTACCTGTAGCGAATAAACCCGTGAAATCACTCGGGAGTGTAACAATCGAACTCGCCGCACAAAGAAATCATGATCATCATGCGTGACCTTGATTGGCAGTTTGGAATTTCGAATTGAGCAGGGGATTTTAATATGAATTTCTTTGCTTGGGACCGACGAATCTGTTCGAAAAATTGATTTTTTCGAAAAATTGAAATTCGAAAAATCGGTGATATTTTTGCAATAAATTATAGTGAAAAAATTCCGGACCATCAGTCGTCTTCGAAAAATCCGGTAGTTTCGAAAAATTGGCGTTCGAATTACCGAGGTTCCACTGTATAATGAAATCGGTCAAGTGGTTTCTGACAAGAAGATTTTTAAAGTTTTCTATTTAGATACATAGGGAAAATAAGCCCCGCCCCCTGCCGGCCATGTTTTTTGACTAATCCAAATGGCTTGAACAATCTTGGTAGAGGATCACAAAAGGAACATTTCTGCAAAATTATATTGAAACCGGTCAAGTGGTTTCTGACAAGAAGATTTTTAAAGTTTTCTATATAGATATATAGGGAAAATAAGCCCCGCCCCCTGGCGGCCATGTTTTTTGACAAATCCAAATAGCTTGAACAACCTTGGTAGAAGATCATCAAAGAAACATTCCTGCAAAATTATACTGAAATCGGTCCAGTGGTTTCTGACAAGAAGATTTTTAAAGTTTTCTATATAGATATATAGGGAAAATAAGCCCCGCCCCCTGGCGGCCATGTTTTTTGACGAATCCAAATGGCTTGAACAATCTTGGTAGAGGATCACCAAAGGAACATTTCTGCAAAATTATATTGAAATCGGTCCATTGGATTCTGACAAGAAGATTTTTAAAGTTTTCTATATTGATATATAGGGAAAATTAGCCCCACTCCCTGGCGGCCATGTTTTTTGACGAATCCAAATGGCTTGAACAATCTTGGTAGAGGATCACCAAAGGAACATTTCTGCAAAATTATATTGAAATCGGTCCAGTGGTTTCTGACAAGAAGATTTTTTAAGTTTTTAGTTAAAAAATCTATTTTTAGCTCCTGTGACCTAGATATGCAATGGACCGGAACCATTTGAACAATTTTGAAAGAGGACCAACCAAGGATCATTCCTATGAAGTTTGGTCAAAATCCAATCACTGGTTCAGGAGGAGATGTTGTTTAAAGATTGTGAACGGACGGACGGTGAGTGATCACAATACCTCACCTTGAGCCTTCGGTTCAGGTGAGCTAAAAACTCACTGCATCCACTTTCCTGCGGGATAGTGTTTCCACTACTCCACTAACTCTTCCTCTCAGAGTGTTTACATTGAGCTTTCCAACCCTGAAAATCCTCGAGTGCTTGCTTGATTCACCACAGTAGCCTGCCTTCCACACCTGACAGGAAGCCAAGCTGGAGACGTTACCAATGGAAATTTCATGTCTATTGGCACTGCCTAACTATTTTTGTGATCACCATAAAGATTTTGGAACATTTTTTGTTTTTACGAGATCGCCTGCCCTAGCTGACATCCAACTCAGTTCTTTAACAGCATCTGAGAATTGCCTTGTCCTTATAAACAAAGCAGAGAAATTCATATGCCATTCAAACAGTAGATCTACGTCTTGAGGACAAGAACTGACTACCTTCTTACTACCTGAAGTATAGAAAGCCCTGGCTAACAAGCTTAATTGAGTAAGCAAGTGCGACATGGGGATCACTTTCAGTGGTTGTCGTCCGCATCAACAATGTTAAGTACATGTGTTTAGCTCTGTGTCTCAGCCATCAAGCTCCTAGATTAGAATGTTCTAGCAATCAACTTGCTTCTTGCTCTGGGTGGGTGCTGAGAAAACTTGGTGTGAAGGAGTGGATTGTGTTACTGGTGCAGGGGATGTATGCCAATGAGAGGAGCCATGTCCGTGTTGGTGAGGAGTACAGTTTTAAAGTGAAAGGTCAGTATTCATCAAGACTCGGTACTCAGCCCATTGCTCTTCATCATTGTGCCTGAAACCTTGTCACTCGAGTTCCGCTCTGGGTTCCACTGGGAGGACATTTTTGCCGATGACCTTGGTATCATTGCTGAATCGTTTGAGGAATGTGTCAGGAGGCTCTTGACTTGGAAAGAGGCAATGGAGGAGAAAGGACTAAGTTAATGCAGGTAAGACAAAGATCATGATCTGTGGTACAGGCCTGGACTCCCTGCAGAATTCAGGCGAGTTTCCATGCGCAGACTGTCACACTGGAGCGGGCAGCAACAGCATACATGTACTGAAACAGCTGCAAGCACTGGGTGCACAAGAAATGCAGAGGGCTCAAGCGCTTGGCTAAGGACCCTGATTACAGATGTACTCAGTGCCAGGGAATTGCACGTGCCTTGGACGGTAGACCACAGAGGAAAGTCCAAGTCGACCTATCGAGCTGGAGGTGATAGCTACCTCTTGCTACCTAGGAGACATGCTCTCAGCAGCTGATGGCTGTGAACTTCCAATCATAACACGTGTGAAAACCGAATGGAAGAAGTTCAAGGAGCTGCTACCAGTTCTCTCTTCCCGCAACCTCTCTTTCAAGACGTGGCCATGTGTACAGGTGTTGAGTGTAGAGAGCAATGCTCCATGCCAGTAAGAAGTGGCCATTGACAAAGCCAAACCTCCAATGTCTGCAGCCAATTGACAGGGCAATGATCAGACAGATCTGCAATGTCAAGCCACAAGACATTGTCACCACCAGATCCAGTGAGCTACTTGTGCGGCTTGGCATTGAGTAACTGGACCTCATTCTAAAGGAGAAAAGGCTCCACTGCTATGGACATGTGGAACGCTCCAATGGTGCAGTCAAGACAGCCTTTGACATATAGGTTGATGGAAAGCATGGGCCTGGGAGGCCCAAGACATAGAAGTAGTTGACAGAGAGGGATTGCAAAGAGTGGAAGCTCTGGGCTATCAACCCTCATGATAGACATACCTGGATATCTTTTATGAGATCTACCATGCATGAAGCAAGCCAGCTACCTGGAAGGAGGGGTCCCACTGATGTGGATGTTGCCCCTGTGTCTGCATTTTAATCAAAAATCTGATGATCATTGTAAAGATGTTCAATCACAATGTCCTCCACAACACTGCTTTTCTGACATCTTTACAAGAACTAAACAGGTCATCAGATTTTTTATTAGTGTGCAGGTACAGGGGCAACATCCATATCCCCTTCCAGGTAGCTGGCTTGCTGCCCACATTGCAGATCTAGTACAAAATCTCCAGGTATGTCTATTATGAGAGCTTCCACTCTCTGCAATTCCTCTCTGTCATATGCGTCCATGTCATCTTGGGCCTCCCAGGCTCATGCTTTCCATCAACCTGTATGCCAAAGGCTCTCGACTGCACCATTGGAACGTTCCGTATGTCCATACCAGCGGAGCCTTTTCTCCTTCAGAATGAGGTCCAGATACTCAATGCAAACCTGCACAAGTATCTGTTTGGATCTGGTGGTGACTATTTCTTGTGGCTTGACATTGCAGATCTGTCTGATTATTGCCCTCTCAATTCGCTGCAGACATTGGAGGTTTGGCTTTGTCAAAGGCCATATCTTACTGGCATGGAGCATTGTGCTCTACAAACAACACCTGTACACATGGCCATGTGTCTTGAAAGAGAGGTGGTGGGAAAAAAGAACCGGTAACAACTCCTTGAACTTCTTCCAGGTGGTTTTCACACGTGTTGTGGTTGAAGGTTCACAACCATCGGCTGCTGAAAGCAGGTCTCCTAGGTAGCAAAAGGAAGCTACCACCTCAAGCTAGTCAGGTCCGACTTGGACTTCCCCATGTGGTCTGCTGTCCAAGGGGCGTGCACTTCCCTGGCAATGTGTACATCTGTAATTAGGGTCTTTTGCCAAGCACTTGATCCCACTGCATTTCTTGTGCACCCAGTGCTTGCAGCCATTATAGAAGATTCTGTTCCTGCCCACTCCAGTGCGACAGACGGCACATGAAACTCGTCTGAAGTCTGCAGGAGGTCCAGGCCCGTACCATTAACTCATTCCTTTCTCCTCCAATGCTTCTTTCCAAATCAAGAGCCTCCTGACACATTCCTCGAGCGATTCAGCGATGATAACAAGGTCATTGGTATAAAGGTTCTCCCAGGGGACCCCAGAGCGGAACTCGTGTGGCAAGACTTCAAGCAAAATGGTGACGAGCAGCAGGCTGAGTACCGAGTCTTGGTGAACACCAACCTTCACTTCAAACTCTTCACTGTACCCCTCATCAACATGGACATGGCTCTGTTCGTTGGCATACATCCCCTGCACCAGTCGCACAATCCACACCAAATTTTCTCAGCGCCCACCTGATGACCTTTCGAGGCACTCCATCAAACTACTTTTCCATGTCTACAAAAGCCATGTAGAGTCTCTTGTTGGCAGCTAGATACTCTCGCAGATGCCTGACTACAAAGACTGCATTTGTTGTGCCTCTACCTGGGACAAAGCGGAACTGGGAATCGTCGATTGACACCAACTGTCTGATGAGGCAGTCCACAATCCTCTCCAGGACTTTCAGGACCTGATTATTCAGCTTTACACTGCGTTAGTTTCCCCTTTTCCATGCATCCCTCTTACCCTTTTAGAGGCAGACAACGAAACTGCTCCATGTCAGAGAGTACCCTGCCATCGCAAATGATTGCAGCTACGTGGTCACAGATCATGTAGGCGCCCATGTCACCGGCTGCTCGCATTATCTCCACCACTATGCCTGATGGGCCCAATGCTTTCTCATCTTTATCTGAGAGATAGCTTTCTTAAAACCATATCACTGGTGATTGGGATAGGTGGGCCTTCCACTGATGGTTCATCAGACAGGTAGTCTGGGTTCCAGTCAAACTCAACATTGAGAAGTTTTCGGTAGTGCTCTAATCAGGCCTTCTACTTTGAGTCTTTGCTCAATGACATCGCCCCGGCATCATCCTTCACCGATTTGCCACCAACAACATCAGTGTTCTCTCCAGTAAACTAGTCAGCAGGGCAGTAGACTTCTGCAGACTTGGGAACAATATTTTCTTAGGCCTTCTTGTTGGCTTCTTGACAAGCATGGTGCAATGCATGTCTGGAAATGCATTTGGCTTTATGTATGATACCCTAGTGTTACCAGTCTTCTAGGCCTTGAAATCTTTCCCCTTGGCAGCAATGGCCTTTTCCACATGCTCATTCCACCACACGGTTTCACGACGCCAATGATTGGGCCGAGTTGTGCCACACACCTCAGCTGGCTTGAACAGGCCAGTCCTAAGTGGCAGCATCAGCTACACCTGCAGACCCACATACATGCGAGTTGAAGACCTCCTGGAAATAATTGCTCATGATGGTCTTTAAGCTTCCAAACTTTAAAACGAGGAATGAACTGGAGCTTGAATTTTGGTAGCACCATCAATCATTATAGCATACAAGAAGCTGATGTCGCAGGGCTACTTCCTCACCAGGGATCACTTTTAGATCTGTGACAAGTTTGTGCATGGTCCATTGGAAAAGGATGAAGTCTATCTGCATGGCTACCTTTCCTTTGTACATGATGAGATGGCTGTCAGGTTTCTTGGAACATGTGCTTCCAAGAAGCAAATTGAATGCTAGGGCACACTCTAGGGTTCTATCACCTTCAACATCTGGTTCTGGCCTGCTGTACCCAATCCCACCATGCACTTCCCCATATCCAATGCCTGCACGACCTACATGGTCATTCCAATCTCCTCATGGGATCAGAAATTCAAATCCTGGGGTCCTGGCAGTCACAGCACCAAGCTGATCAAAGAATAGGTCCTTAACCTCATCACTAGACCACTCTGTGGGGCATTCACACACAGAATAGTATCCACATGCTGGCCACTATAAGTTTCACTAAGATGATTCTGTCGGAGACTCTCTGCACCTCAAAACCTTTCCCTATCCACTCTTCGGCCACAAATACTCCTACACCAGCAGGGCCTTTGTCATTTCCAGACCAGCAGAGCTTGTACCTGGTGTCCTTGCTCTTCATAGTGCATCTGTTGCCACCACCATATAATGTCTCCTGAATACAGCAGACATCCACTTTCCTACGGGATAATGTTTCCACTACCTCATAAACTCTTCCTCTCAAGAGTGTTTACATTGAGTGTTCCAACCCTGAATTTCCTCGGGTGCTTGCTTGATTCACAATGCCCGGACCCTGCCTCCCACACCTGACAGGAAGCCAAGCTGGAGACACTACCAAAGCAATTTTTATGTCCTTTGGCACTGCCTAACTATTTTTGTGATCACCATAAAGATTTGTTTGTTTTTATGAGATCACCTGTCCTAGATGACATCCAACTCAGTTCTTTAACAGCATCTGAGAATGCACGCCATTACCGCACTCAAGCAATGTGCTTTGCCATTGTCCTTATAAACACAGCGGAGAAATTCATATGCCATTCAAACACTAGATCTAAGTCTTGCAGACAAGATAAGACTACATTCTTACTACCTGAAGTATAGAAAGCCCTGGCTAACCAGCTTACTTGAGTAAGCAAGTGTGATAATGGGGATCACTTTCAATGGTTGTTGTTGGCATTAACAATGTTAAGTACATGTGTTTACCTCTGTGTCTCAAACATTGTTTGTGTTGAGGTTTTACGGCCCAGTCAACCCAAAAGGGGTCATGTCGAGCGCGGTCAGTTTACCTAACCACATATTTACTGGGAAGGCGTACTCCTCTAAGCGGTTAACCAGTATTGTGCACATTCTTCTGCCAGAAACTGACAATTGCCCTTCTTGAATCAGCGGATCTGTGTCTCAAACATCAAGGCTCCTGGATTACCCTAGAGAATGCCCTGGCATTCATCCGGCTTCTTGAGAACAAATGTTCCAAAAAACATAACATCCATCTCATCACATACAAGTCCGGAAAAGTAGCTATGCAGATAGACCTCATCCTTTTCCATAGGAACATGCATCCATTTCTGTAGGACCATGCGCAAACTTAGAGTCACTGATGTAAAAGTGATCCCTGGCGAGGAAGTAGGCTTGCACTATCTGCTTCTTGTATGCAATATGAGGATTGATGTGCCACCAAAATCCAAGTTCAAATTCACCCCTCGCTTTAAAGTTTGGAACTTAAAGGCCCTCACATTAGCAATATTTCCAGGTCTTCAACTCACATGTGAGTGCATCTGCAGGTGCAGCTGATGCTGCCACTGAGGATATCTGTAACAACATCAAGATTGGACAGTTCAAGACAAATGAGCTGTGGGGCACAACTCGGCCCAATCATTGGCATCTTGAAACCTGGTGGTGGAGTGAGCACATGGAAAAGGCCATTGCTGCCAAGGGTAAAGCTTTCAAGGCCTGGAAGACTGGTAAAGGCACTAGGGCATCATAAGATGCAGCCAAATGCATTGACAGACATGCAATCACCATGTTCGTTAAGAAGCCAACAAGAAGGCCTACCAGAATATTGACCCCAAGTCTTCAGAAGTCTACCACCTTGCTAACCAGTTTAGAGGAGAGAACAATGTTGTTGGTGGTGGCAGACAGAATGGAATGATGCAGGGGAGATGTCAGTAAGTGAAGACTCAAAGCAGACTGAAGGCCTGGTTAGAGCATTACAGAAGGCTTCTCAAAGTTGAGTTTGACTGGGACCCAGACTACCTGTGTGATGAACCACCAGAAGAAGCCTGCCTATCCCAATCACCAGTGATATGGTTTTAAGAAAGCTATCTCTCAGATGAAGAGGAGCAAAGCACTAGGCCTATCAGGCATAGTGGTGGAGATAATATGAGCAGCCGATGACAAGGGCACCTCTAAGATCTGTGACCTTACAGCTGCAATCAATAGCATGGCTAGGTACTCTCTTACTGGGAGCAGAGTTTCATTGTCTGTCTCTACAAGGGTAAAGGGGATGCATGGAAAAGGGAAAACTAACGTAGTCTAAAGTTGACAAAGCAGGTCATAAAAGTCTTGGATAGAATTGTGGATCTCCTCAGGCAGTTGGTGTCAATCGACAACTCCTAGTTTGACTTTGTCCCAGAAAGAGGCACAACAGATGCAATCTTTGTAAAAAAGCAGCTGCAAGAGGTATCTAGCTGCCAACAAGAGACTCTACATGGCTTTTGTAGACCTGGAGAAGGCGTTTGATGGAGGGCCTCGACAGGTCATCTGGTGAGCGCTGAGAAAACTTGGTGTGGAGCAGTGGATTGTGCGACTGGTGCAGGGGATGTATGCCAATGAGTGGAGCCATGTCCGTGTTGGTGAGGGGTACAGTGAAGAGTTTAAAGTGAAGGTCAGTGTTCATCAAGGCTCGGTACTCAGCCTGCTGCTCTTCATCATTGTGCTTTGAAGCCTTGTCACACGAGTTCCGTTCTGGGTTCCCCTGAAAGGACCACTTTGCCGATGACATTGGTATCATCGCTGAATCACTTGAGGAATGTGTCAGGCTGCGCTTGACTTGGAAAGAGGCAATGGAGGAGAAAGGACTGAGTAAATGCAGGAAAGACAAAGATCATGATCTGTGGTACAAGCCTGGACCCCCTGCAGAATTCAGTCAAGTTAACACGTGGTCTGTCGCACTGCAGTGGGCAGCAACAGCATATTCTGAAATGACTGCAAGCACTAGGTGCACAAGAAATGCAGAGGGCTCAAGCGCTTGGCAAAGGACCCTGATTACAGATGTACACAGTGCCAGGGAACTGTACGCCGCTTGGAGAGCAGACCACAGGAAAGTCCAAGTCCAACCTATTGAGCTGGAGGTGTTTGCTTCCTCCTGCTACCTAGGAGATATGCTCTCAGCAGCTGATGGCTGTGAACCTCCAATCATAACACGTGTGAAAACTGCCTGGAAGAAGTTCAAGGAGCTGCTACCAGTTCTGTCTTCCCGCAACCTTTCTTTCAAGACACGTGGCCCTGTGTACAGCTCGTGTGCAGAGTGCAATGCTCCATGCCAATGAGACTTGGCCACTGTCAAAGCCAAACCTCCAACATCTGCAGCAAAATGACAGTGCAATGATCAGTCAGATCTGCAATGTCAAGCTGCAAGACATTACCACCACCAGATCCAATGAGCTACTTGCGAGCCTTGGCATTGAGGATACGGACCTCATACTAAAGGAGAGGCTCAGCTGGTATGGACATGTGGAACATTCCAATGGTACAGTCAAGACAACCTTAAACATACAGGTTGATGGAAAGCTTGGGCTTGAGAGGCCCGAGATGACATGGCAGCAGCTGACAGAGGGAGATTGCAGATAGTGGAAGCTCTGGGCTGTCGACCCTCATGATAGACATACCTGGAGATCTTGTATGAGATCTACCATGCATGCAGCAAGCCAGCTACCTGGAAGGGGTCCCACTGATGTGGATGTTGCCCCTGTACCTGCATGGTAATAAAAAATCTGATGATCCTGATGATATGATGAACAACATTACTGGTACATTGTAAAGATGTTCAATCACAATGTCCTCCACAACATTGCTTTTCTGCCATCTTTACAAGAACTAAACAGGTACTGCTTGAACAATGTATCATCATCGATCATCAGATTTTTTATTGATGAGCAGGTACAAGGGCAGCATCCACATCCCCTTCAAGGTAGCTGGCTTGCTGCCCACATGGCAGATCTCATACAAGATCTCCAGGTATGTCTATCATGAGAGCTTCCACTCTCTGCTATTCCTCTCTGTCATCTGCGTCCATGTCATCTTGGGCCTCCCAGGCTTGTGCTTTCCATCAACCTGTATGTCGAAGGCTCTCTTGACTGCACCATTGGAGCGTTCCACATGTCCATACCAGCGGAGTCTTTTCTCCTTCAGAATGAGGTCCAGATACTCAATGCAAACCAGCACAAGTAGCTCACTGGACCTGGGGTGACGTCTTGCGGCTTGACATTGCAGATCTGTCTGATCATTGCCCTGTCAATTCGCTGCAGACATTGGAGGTTTGGCTTTGTCAATGGCCAAGTCTTACTGGAATAAAGCGTTGCGTTCTACACACAACACCTGTACACATGGCCATGTGTCTTGAAAGAGAGGTAGCGGGAAGGGAGAACCAGTAGCAACTCCTTGAACTTCTTCCAGGCGGTTTTCACACGTGTTGTGGTTGAAAGTTCACAGCCATCGGCTGCCGAGGGCATGTCTCCTAGGTAGCAAAAGGAAGCTACCGCTTCCAGCTTGTCAGGTCCGACTTGGACTTCCCTGAGTGGTCTGCTGTCCAAGGGGCTTACATTTCCCTGGCACTGTATACACCTGTAATCCGGGTCCTTTGCCAAGCACTTGATCCCACTGCATTTCTTGTGCACCCACTGTTTGCAGCCATTGCAGAAGATTCTGTTCCTGCCAACTCCAGTGCGACAGACAGCACATGAAACTCGTCAGAACTCTGCAGGAGGTCCAGGTCCATACCACAGATCATGATCTTTGTCTTTCGTTGTTACAGATATCCTCAGTGACAGCATCAGCTGCACCTCCCGACACATTCCTCGAGCAATTCTGAGATGATAACCAGGTCATTGGTATAAAGGTCCTCCCAGGGGACCCCAGAGCGGAACTCGCATGGCAAGGCTTCAAGCACAATGATGAAGAGCAGCAGGCTGAGTACTGAGTCTTGGTGAACACTGACCTTCACTTCAAACTCTTCAGTGTACCCCTCACAAACAAGGACATGGCTCTGCTCATTGGCATACATCCCCTGCACCAGTCGAACAATCCACACGAAGTTTTCTCAGCGCCCACCTGATGACCTTTTAAGGCACTCCATCAGAAGCCTTCTCCAGGTCTACAAAAGCCTTGTAGAGTCTCTTGTTGGCAGCTAGATACTCTCGCAGCTGCCTGACTACAAAGATTGCATCTGTTGTGCCTCTGCCTGGGACAAAGCCAAACTGGGAATCGTCGATTGACATCAACTGTCTGATGAGGCAGTCCACAATCCTCTCCTGGACTTTCATGACCTGATTTGTCAGCTTTAAACGATGTTAGTTTATCCTTTTCCATGCATCCCCCTTACCCTTGTAGAGGCAGACAATCAAACTGCTCCCAGTCAGAAAGTACCCTGCCATCGACTGCAGCTGTGTGGTCAGAGATCATGGAGGCGTCCATGTCACCGGCTGCTCGTCTTATCTCCACCACTATGCCTGATGGGCCCTGTACTTTCTCGTCTTCATCTGAGAGATAGCTTTCTTAAAACCGTATCACTGGTAATTGGGATAGGCGGGCCTTCCACTGGTGGTTCATCAGACAGGTAGTCTGTGTCCCAGACAAACTCAACATTGAGAAGCTTTTGGTAGTGCTCTAATCAGCCCTTCTACTTTGAGTTTTTGCGGAATTGACATCTCCTCTGCATCATTTGTCACCGATTTGCAACCAACAACATCTGTGTTGTCTCCAGTAAACTAGTTAGCAGGGCAGTAGACGTCTGCAGACTTGGGATCAATATTCTTGTAGGCCTTCTTGTTGGCTTCTTGATGAGCATGGTGCAATGCATGTCTGTCAATGCATTTGGCTGCATTGTATGATGCCCTAGTGCCTTTATCAGTTTTCCAGGCCTTGAAAGCTTTCCCCTTGGCAGCAATGGCCTTTTCCACGTGCTCATTCCACCACCAGGTTTCACGAAGCCAATGACTGGGCCGAGTTGTGCCACACACCTCACTTGTGTTGAGCAGGCCAGTCTTCATGTTGTTCCAGATATCCTCAGTGGCAGCATCAGCTACACCTGCAGAGGCATACACATGCATGTTGAATACCTCCTGGAAATAATTGCTCATGATGGTCTTTAAGCTTCCAAACTTTAAGGTGAGGGATGAATTTACGCATGGACTTTGGTGGCACATCAATCCTCATATTATACAAGAAGCTGATGTTGCAGGGCTACTTCCTCGCCAGGGATCACTTTTACATCTGTGACAAGTTTGTGCATGGTCCTATGGAAAAGAATGAGGTCTATCTGCATGGCTACCTTTCCCGACTTGTACATGATGAGATGGCTGTCACATTTCTTGAAACATGTGTTCCCAAGAAGCAGGTTGAATGCTTGGGCATACTCTAGGGTTCTGTCACCCTCAACATCTGGTTCTGGCCTGCTGTATCCCATCCCACCATGCACTTCCCTATATCTAGTGCCTGCATGACCTATATGGCCATTCCAATCTCCTCATGGGATCAAAAATTCAAATCCTGGGATCCTGGCAGTCACAGCACCCAGCTGATCAAAGATTAGGTCCTTAACCTCATCAAGTCCACTCTGTGGGGCATTCACACACAGAATGGTATCCACATGCTGGCCAACTTAAGTTTCACTAAGATGATTCTGTCGGAGATTCTCTGCACCTGAAAAACTTTCCCTATCCACTCTTTGGCCACAAATACTCCTAAACCAGCAGTGCATCCAACCATGCACTTCCCTATATCCATTGCCTGCATGACTTACTGATAAACGCTAATTAAAAGTAACACACTTTATTTACTATACACAATGGTTGCCGAAGGTAATTACTTAATGTCATGTTGCCATGGTTCCATTTGTGACGTCATGACGTCACATGATGTCACTTAATGTTGTTTCCTAACAATGAGTAAATTCATTAAACAGAAGAGTTACCTTACTTAGGAAGAAACGCAATATACAAGAAATTAACATTAATTATACTTTTCCTTTTTTTGAGATCATAGTTAATAATTGATTATTTTAATAAAATAAAGAAAAGAAAAGAATATGAAACATCTTTGTAAAAGTGGTAGATTTCAAAGAGACCTGATAGTGTAGTTAAATGTGTAATAATTATAAAAAGTCTTCTGGCATCCTTCCCTCTGCAAGAACATTTAGTAGACTGTACCCAGAAGCTCCATGCTTTGTCATGCAGTCGCCAGATGAGCTTTACCTGAGCATCATTTGATATCACTGACTTCTTGCCTGAGGATTCTGTCGGAGACTCTCTGCACCTCAAAAATTTTCCCTATCACTCTTCGGCCACAAATACTCCTATACCAGCAGTGCATCCCACCATGCACTTCCCTATATCCAATGCCTGCACAACTTACATGGCTATTCCAATCTCCTCCTGGGATCAGAAATTAGAATCCTGGGATCCTGGCAGTCACAGCACCCAGCTGATCAAATAGGTCCTTAACCTCATCACTAGACCACTCTGTGGGGCATTCACACACAGAATGGTATTTACATGCTGGTCAACTATAAGTTTCACTAAGATGATTCTGTCGGAGTCACTAAGATGATTCTGTTGGAGACTCTCTGCACCTCAAAATCAACTCTTCGGCCACAAATACTCCTAAACCAGCAGTGCCTTTGTCATTTCCAGACCAGCAGAGCTTGTACCTGGTGTCCTTGGCCTTGATAGTGTGTCTGTTGCCACCACAATACAATGTCTCCTCAATACAGCAGACATCCACTTTCCTGTGGGATAGTGTTTCCACTACTTCACAAACTCTTCCTCTCAGAGTGTTTGCATTGAGTGTTCCCACCCTGAATTTCCTCAGGTGCTTGCTTGATTCACCACAATGGCCTGACCCTGTTTTATTGTCTATTGGCTCAGCCTAACTATTTTTGTGATCACCATAAAGATTTTAGAACATTTGTTTGTTTTTACGAGATCGCCTGTCTTAGCTTACATCAAACTCAGTTCTTTAACAGCATCTAAGAATTACCGTTGTCCTCATAAACAAAGCAGAGAAATTCATATGCCATTCAAACAGTAGATCTAAGTCTTGCAGTCAAGAACAGACTACCTTCTTACTACCTGAAGTATAGAAAGCCCTGGCTAACCAGCTTACTTGAGTAAGCAAGCGCAACATGGGGATCACTTTCAGTGGTTGTTGTCGGCATCAACAATGTTAAGTACATGTGTTTAACTCTGCGTCTCAAACATCAAGGCTCCTAGATTACCCTAGAGAATGCCCTAGCAATCAATCTGCTTCTTGGGAACACATGTTCCAAGAAACATGACATCAATCTCATCACATACAAGGCGGGAAAAGTTTTGTTTGTGTTTGTGTTGAGGTTTTACGGCCCAGTCAACCCAATGGGGTCATGTCGAGCGCGGTCAGTTTACCTAACCACACATTTACTGGGCAGGCTTAGTCCTCTATGCGGTTAACCAGTATTGTGCACATTCTTTTGCCAGAAACTGACAACTGCCCTTCTTGAATCAGCTGAAGGGAGAAAATGACCGTAGAAAATATTTCACGATCAATCTCCACGAAAGAATGTTGCCGACCTCGGCGGGGGTTGAACCCGCGACCTCCTGGTCTCCAGTCGGACGGCGCATCCAACTGAGCCACCGAGGCCATGCAGATAGGCCTCATCCTTTTCCATAGGACCATGCATCCATTTCTGTAGGACCATGCGCAAACTTGAGCAATCTTACAGTCACAGATGTAAAAGTGATCCCTGGCAAGGATGTAGCCCTGCAACATCTGCTTCTTGTATGCAATATGAGGAGTGATGTGCCACAAAAATCCAAGCGCAAGTTCACCCCTCGCCTTAAAGTTTGGAAGCTTAAAGTCCCCCACAAGCAATTATTTCCAGGAGTCTTCAACTAACATGTGAGTGTGTCTGCAGGTGTAGCTGATGCTGCCACTGAGGATATCTGTAACAACATCAAGACTGGCCTGTTCAAGACAACCTAGTTGTGTGGCACAACTTGGCCCAATCATTGGTATCTTGAAACCTGGTGGTGGAGTGAACACATGGAAAAGGCCACTGCTGCCAAAAGGAAAGCTTTCAAGGCCTGGAAGACTGGTAAAGGCACTAGGGCATCATAAGATGCAGCCAAATGCATTGACAGACATGCAATGCACCATGTTCGTTAAGAAGCCAATAAGAAGGCCAACGAGAATACTGACCCCAAGTCTTCAGAAGTCTACTGCCTTGCTAACCAGTTCAGAGGAGAGAACACTGTTGTTGGTGGTAGCAAATCAGTGAAGAATGATGCAGGGGAGATGTCAATGAGCAAAGACTCAAAGCAGAAGGCCTGGTTAGAGCACTACCGACGGCTTCTCAATGTTGAGTTTGACTCAGACCCAGACTACCTGTCTGATGAACCACCAGTGGAAGGCCCGCCTATCCCAATCACCAGTGATATGGGTTTAAGAAAGCTATCTCTCAAATGAAGTTGTGCAAAGCACTGGGCCCATCAGGCATAGTGGTGAACATGATACAAGCAGCCGATGACAAGGGTGCCTCTAAGATCTGTGACCTTGCAGCTGCAATCAATTGCAATGGCAAGGTACTCTCTAACTGGGAGCAGTGTTTCATTGTCTGCCTCTACAAGGGTAAGGGGGATGCATGGAAAATGGGAAACTAACGTGGTCTAAAGCTGACGAAGCAGGTAATGAAAGTCCTGGATAGCATTGTGGACCGCCTCAGACAGTTGGTGTCAATCGACGATTCCCAGTTTGGCGTTGTCCCAGAAAGAGGCACAACAGATGCAATCTTTGTAGAAAAGCAACAGCAAGAGAAGTATCTAGCTGCCAACAACTCTACATGGCTTTTGTAGACCTGGAGAAGGCGTCTGATGGGAGTACCTCGAAAGGTCATCAGGTGGACGCTGAGAAAACTTGGTGTGGAGGAGTGGATTGTGCGACTGGTGCAGGGGATGTATGCCAATGAGCGGAGCAATGTCCGTGTTGGTGAAGGGTACAGTGAAGAGTTTAAAGTGAAGGTCAGTGTTCATCAAGACTCGGTACTCAGCCTGATGCGCTTCATCATTGTACTTGAAGCCTTGTCATGCGAGTTCTGCTCTGGGTTCCCCTGGGAGGACCTCTTTGCCGGTGACCTTGGTATCATCACTGAATTGCTTGAGGAATGTGTCAGGAGGCTCTTGACTTGGAAAGAGGCAATGGAGGAGAAAGGACTGAGTAAATGCAGGGAAGACAAAGATCTTGATCTGTGGTACGGGCCTGGACCCCCTGAAGAGTTCAGGCGAGTTTCCATGTGCAGTCTGTCGCACTGGAGTGGGCAGCAACAACATCTTCTGAAACAGTTGCAAGCACTGAGTGCACAAGAAATGCAGAGGGATCAAGTGCTTGGCAAAGGACCCCGATTACAGATGTACACAGTGCCGGGGAACTGCACGCGGCTTGGACGGCAGACCACAGAGGAAAGTCCAAGTCCAACCTATCTAGCTGGAGATGGTAGCTTTCTCTTGCTGCCTAAGAGACATGCTCTCAGCAGCTGATGGCTGTGATCTTTCAATCACAACACGTGTGAAAACTGCCTGGAAGAAATTCAAGGAGCTGCTATCAGCTCTCTCTTCCCACCACCTCTCTTTCAAGACATGTGGCCATGTGTACAGCTCTTGTGTGCAGAGTGCAAAGCTCCATGCCAATGAGACTTGGCCACTGACAAAGCCAAACCTCGAACATCTGCAGCAAAATGACAGGGCAATGATCAGACAGATATGCAAAGTCAAGCCACAAGACATTGTCACAACCAGATCCAATGAGCTATTTGCGAGCCTTGGCATTGAAGATCTGGACCTCATTCTAAAGGAGAGGCTCAGCTGGTATGACATATGGACGCTTCAATGGTGCAGTCAAGACAGCCTTTGGCATACAGGTTGATGGAGCACATGGGCTTGAGAGGCCTGAGATGACATGGCAGCTGCTGACAGAGAGGGATTGCAGAGAGTGGAAGCTCTGGGCTATCAGCTTTCATGATAGACATACCTGGAGATCTTGTATGAGATCTACCATGCATGCAGCAAGCCAGCTACCTGGAAGGAATCCCACTAATGTGGATGTTGCCCCTGTACCTGCATGTTAATCAAAAATCTGACGATCCTGATGATGATGATGAGCAACATCACTGGTACATTGTAAAGATGTTTAATCACAATGTCCTCCACAACATTGCTTTTCTGACATCTTTACAAGAACCAATCAGGTACTGCTTGAACAATGTATCATCATCAGATCATCAGAGTTTTGATTAATGTGCAGGTACAGGGGCAACATCCACATCCCCTTTAAAGCAGCTGGCTTGCTGCATGCATGGCAGATCTCATACAAGATCTCCAGGTATGTCTATCATGAGAGCTTCCACTCTCTGCAATTCCTCTCTGTCATCTGCGTCCATGTCATCTTGGGCCTCCCAGGCCAATGCTTTCCATCAACCTGTATGTCAAAGGCTCTTGACTGCACCATTGGAGTGTTCCACATGTTTATACCAGTGGAGCCATTTCTCCTTCAGAATGAGGTACAGATCCTCAATGCAAACCCGCACAAGTAACTCACTGGATCTGGTGGTGACAATGTCTTGCGGCTTGACATTGCAGATCTGTCTAATCATTGCCCTGTCAATTTGCTGCAGACATTGGAGGTTTGGCTTTGTCAATGGCCAAGTCTTACTGGAATGGAGCATTCCGCTCTACACACAACACCCGAACACATAGCCACGTCTTGAAAGAAAGCTGGCAGGAAGAGAGAACCAGTAGCAACTCCTTAACTTCTTCCGGGTGGTTTTCACGTGTTGTGGTTGAAAGTTCACAGCCATCGGCTGCTGAGAGCATGTCTCCCAGGTAGCAAAAGGAAGCTACCACCTCCAGCTTGTCAGGTCCGACTTGGACTTCCCCATGTGGTCTGCTGTCCAAGGGGCATGGAGTTCCCTGGCACTGTGTACATCTGTAATCAGGATCCCATGCCAAGCACTTGATCCCACTGCATTGCTTGTGTACCCAGTGCTTGCAGCCATTGCAGAAGATTCTGTTCCTGCCCACTCCAGTGCGACAGACAGCACATGAAACTCCTCTGAACTCTGCAGGAGGTCCAGGTCAGTACCACAGATCATGATCTTTGTCTTTCCTACATTTACTCAGTCCTTTCTCCTCCACTGCTTCTTTCCAAGTCAAGAGCCTCCTGACACCTTCCTCGAGCGATTCAGTGATGATTACAGGATCATTGGTATAAAGGTCCTCCCAGGGGACCCCAGAGCGGAACTCGCATGGCAACGCTTCAAGCACAATGACGAAGAGCAGCAGGCTGAGTACCAAGTCTTAATGAACAGTAACCTTCACTTCAAACTTCACTGTACCCCTCACAAACAAGGATATGGCTTCACTCATTGGCATACATCCCCTGCACCAGTCGTACAATCCACACCAAGTTTTCTCAGGGCCCTCCTGATGAACTTTCGAGGTACTCCATCAAAAGCCTTCTCCAGGTCTACAAAAGCCATGTAGAATCTCTTGTTGGTAGCTGGATACTCTCGCAGCTGCTTGACTACAAAGACTGCATCTGTTGTGCCTCTGCCTGGGACAAAGCCAAACTGGGAATCGTCAATTGACACCAACTGTCTGATGAGGCAGTCCACAATTCTCTCCAGGACTTTCATGACCTGCTTTGTCAGCTTTAGACTACGTTAGTTTCCCCTATTCCATGCATCCCCCTTACCGTTGTAGAGGCAGACAATGGAACTTCTCCGTGTCAGAGAGTACCTTGCCATCACAAATGATTGCAGCTGTGTGGTCACAGATCATGGAGGTGCCCAAGTCACCAGCTGCTCGTATCATCTCTACCACTATGCCTGATGGGACCAGTGCTTTCTCGTCTTCATCTGAGAGAGAGCTTTCTTAAAACCATATCACTGGTGATTGGGATAGGAGGGCCTTCCACTGGTGGTTCATCAGACAGGTAGTCTGGGTCCCAGACAAACTCAACATTGAGAAGCTTTCGGTAGTGCTCTAACCAGGCCTCTACTTTGAGCCTTTGCTCATTGACATCTCCTCTGCATCATTCTTCACCAATTTGCCACCATAAACACCAGTGTTCTCTCCTCTAAACTGGTCAGCAAGGCGGTAGACTTCTGAAGACGGGGTCAATATTTTCGTAGGCTTTCTTGTTGGCTTCTTGATGAGCATGGTGCATTGCATGTCTGGAAATGCATTTGGCTGCATCGTATGATGCCCTAGTGCCTTAACCAGTCGTCCAGGCCTTGAAAGCTTTTCCCTTTGCAGCAATGGCCTTTTCTACATGCTGATTCCACCACCAGGTTTCAAGATGCCAACGATTGGGCCGAGTTGTGCCACACACCTCAGTTGTCTTGAGCAGGCGAGTCTTGATGTTGTTCCAGATATCCTCAGTGGCAGCATCAGCTACACCTGCAGATGCACCCTTATGCCAGTTGCAGACCTCCTGGAAATAATTGCTCATGAGGGTCTTTAAGCTTCCAAACTTTGAGGCGCGGCGTGAACTCTCTCTTGGACTTTGGTAGCACATCAATCCTCATATTGCATAATAGAAGCTGATGTTGCAGGGATTCTTCCTCGCCAGGGATCACTTTTACATCTGTGACAAGTTTTGTGCATGGTCCTGTGGAAAAGAATGAAGTCTATCTGTGTGGCTACCTTTCCCAACTTGTACATAATGAGATGGCTGTCATGTTTCTTGGACCATCTGTTCCCGAGAAGCAGGTTGAATGCTAGGACATACTCTAGGGTTCTATCACCCTCAACATCTGGTTCTGCCTGCCATGGCCCATCCCACCATGCACACTCCTATATCCAGTGCCTGCATGGCCTACATGGCCATTCCAATCTCCATATGAATCAAAAATTCAGACCCTGAGATCCTGGCAGTCACAGCACCCAGCTGATCAAAGAACAGGTCCTTAACCCCATCACTAGACCACACTGTTGGACATTCACGCACAGAATGGTAACCACATGGTGGCCAACTATAAGTTTCACTAAGATGATTGTCGGAGACCCTGCACCTCGAAAACATTCTCCAACCACTCTTCGGCTACAAACACTCCCAACACCAAAAGTGCCAGATATCCTCAGTGGCAGCATCAGCTACACCTACAGACCCACTTACATGTGAGTTGAAGACCTGGAAAAAATTGCTCATGATGGTTTTTAATTAAGCTTCCAAACTTTAAGGCAAGGGATGAACTTCCACTTAGATTTAGGTGGCACATCAATCCTCATATCGCATACAAGAAGCTTATGTTGCAGGGCTTCTTCCTCGCCAGGGATCACTTTTACATCTGTGACAAGTTTGGTCATGGTCCGTTGGAAAAGGATGAAGTCTATCTGCATGGCTACCTTTCCCGACTTGTACATGATGAGATGGCTGTCACGTTTCTTGGAACATGTTTCCCGAGAAGCAGGTTGAATGCTAAGACACACTCTAGGGTTCTATCACCCTCAACATCTGGTTCTGGCCTGCTGTATCCCATCCCACCATGCACTTCCCTATATCTAGTGCCTGCATGACCTATATGGCCATTCCAATCTCCTCATGGGATCAGAAATTTAAATCCTGGGATCCTGGCAGTAACAGCACCCAGCTGATCAAAGAATAGGTCCTTAACCTCTCATCACTAGACCACTCTGTGGGGCATTCACACACAGAATGGTATCCACATGTTGGCCAACTATAAGTTTCACTAAGATGATTCTGTCGGAGACTGCACCTCAAAAACTTTCCCTATCCACTCCTTGGCCACAAACACTCCTAAACCAGCTTTCCCTTTGTCATTTCCAGACCAGTAGACCTTGTACCTGGGGTCTTTGCCCTTGATTGTGCGGCAGATGCCACCACGGTATATGGTCTCCTGAATACACAAATATCCACTTTCCTGTGGGACAGTGTTTCCAATACCTCACAAACTCTTCCTCGCAGAGCATTTATATTGAGTGTTCCTACCCTGAATTTCTTCAGGTGCTTGCTTGATTCACCACAATGGCCTGACCCTGCCCCCCACACCTTACAGGAGGCCAAGCCGGAGACATTACGGTATATGGTCTCCTGAATACAGTAGACATCCACTTTCCTGCGGGATAGTGTTTCCACTACCTTACAAGCTTTTCCTCTCAGTGTTTACATTGAGTGTTCCCACCCTGAATTCCCTCGGGTGTTTGCTTGATTCACAATAGCCCTGCCTCCCACACCTGACAGGAGGCCAAGCTGGAGACATTACCAATGGAATTTTGATGTCTATTGGCACCACCTAACACAGATTCATTTCTTGTGATCACCATAAAGATTTTGGAACATTTGTTTGTTTTTCCAAGATCTCCTGTCCTAGATGACATCCCAACTCGGTTCTTTAATGGCATCTGAGCATGCACACATTCCTGCACAAAGGCAGTGTGCTTTCTTGTTGTCCTTATAAAGAAAGGGGAGAAATTCTTATGCCATTCAAACAGTAGATCTAAGTCTTGCAAACAAGAATAGACTACCTTCTCATTACCTGAAGTACAGAAAGCCCTGGCTAACCAGCTTACTTGAGTAAGCAAGTGCGACATGGGGATCACTTTCAGTGGTTGTTGTCAGCATCAACAATGTTAAGTACATGTGTATGACTGTGTCTCAAACACCAAGGCTTCTAGGTTAATGAATCTACATACAAATATCTGCCATGATGCACCCTGCCCACTGCTACCAAAGATTACTGATCCAGACCTACTTTTTACTCTTGGGCAAACAATGCTTAGTCTGTGCATTTAGCTCCATTTCTTAAACACCCCCAGCAGTTGCAACATAGCCATTCAGCAAATTTCTTGTTCGAGTAGTTGATCAAGAGCATTAAGATTAACTGGTTATAGAAGGCTCACTGTACTTCAGGTAGTAAGTAGACGAGTTTACCAGGATCTTCCTGTTTAGCTGCATGTTGTTAGCCAAGGCTTATTGTATTTCAAAAAGTAAGAATGTTGGCTTACACATGGTGAAGATGCTGAATCACTATGTCTTCTGCAACACTGCTTTTCTGATATCTTTGGTAAGACTTAAACCATATGTTGAATGAACTTTATGAATCGGTGGAAGAAATTCATACCCATTCTGACACTAGGTCTAAGTCTTGCAGACAAGAACAGACTACCTTCTTACTACTTGAAGTAGAGAAAGCCCTGGTTAACTAGCTAAACTTAAAAGCTTTGGCAAAACTATCCTACATCCCTACTTTCTGAGATACACTAAGCCTCGACTAACCAGCTAAATAGGAAGATCTGTAAACTTGCTTACTTACCTGAAGTGCAGCGAGTCTGACTAACCAATTAATCCTAATGCTCTTGGTCAACTACTTGAACAAGAAACTCACTGAATGGCTATGTCTGGACTGCTGATGGTGTTCAAGAAATGGGGCTAAACACACAGACAAACCACTGTTCAGCCAAGTATGAAAAGTAGGTCTAGGTCAGTAACAGTTGATTGCAGTGATCAAGGCGCATCACGGCGGATATTTGTATGATGTTTCATTAGCCTAGAAGCCATCGTGTTTGAGAAACGGAGCTAAATGCAAAGACTTAACATTGTTGATGCGAACAACAACGCCAATGCCACCACTGGAAAATGATCCGTCACTCCTGCTTGCTGAAGCAGTTGCTACATAATTAAACTCTGCACCTCAAAAACTTTCTCTATCCACTCTTTGGCCATAAACACTCCCAACACCAGCAGTGCCTTTGTTGTTTCCAGACCAGTAGACCTTGCACCTGGGGTCTTTGCCCTTGATTGTGCAGCAGATGCCACCACAGTATATGGTCTCCTGAATACACAAATATCCACTTTCCTGTGGGACAGTGTTTCCAATACCTCACAAACTCTTCCTCGCAGAGCATTTATATTGAGTGTTCCTACCCTGAATTTCTTCAGGTGCTTGCTTGATTCACCACAATGGCCTGACCCTGCCTCCCACACCTTACGGGAGGCCAAGCCGGAGACATTACGGTATATGGTCTCCTGAATACAGTAGACATCCACTTTCCTGCGGGACAGTGTTTCCACTACCTTACAAGCTTTTCCTCTCAGTGTTTACATTGAGTGTTCCCACCCTGAATTCCCTCGGGTGTTTGCTAGATTCACAATAGCCCTGCCTCCCACACCTGACAGGAGGCCAAGCTGGAGACATTACCAATGGAATTTTGATGTCTATTGGCACCACCTAACACAGATTCATTTCTTGTGATAACCATAAAGATTTTGGAACATTTGTTTGTTTTTCCAAGATCTCCTGTCCTAGATGACATCCCAACTCGGTTCTTTAATGGCATCTGAGCATGCACACATTCCTGCACAAAGGCAGTGTGCTTTCTTGTTGTCCTTATAAGAAAGGGGAGAAATTCTTATGCAATTCAAACAGTAGATCTAAGTCTTGCAAACAAGAATAGACTACCTTCTCATTACCTGAAGTACAGAAAGCCCTGGCTAACCAGCTTACTTGAGTAAGCAAGTGCGACATGGGGATCACTTTCAGTGGTTGTTGTCAGCATCAACAATGTTAAGTACATGTGTATGACTGTGTCTCAAACACCAAGGCTTCTAGGTTAATGAATCTACATACAAATATCTGCCATGATGCACCCTGCCCACTGCTACCAAAGATTACTGATCCAGACCTACTTTTTACTCTTGGGCAAACAATGCTTAGTCTGTGCATTTAGCTCCATTTCTTAAACACCCCCAGCAGTTGCAACATAGCCATTCAGCAAATTTCTTGTTCGAGTAGTTGATCAAGAGCATTAAGATTAACTGGTTATAGAAGGCTCACTGTACTTCAGGTAGTAAGTAGACGAGTTTACCAGGATCTTCCTGTTTAGCTGCATGTTGTTAGCCAAGGCTTATTGTATTTCAAAAAGTAAGAATGTTGGCTTACACATGGTGAAGATGCTGAATCACTATGTCTTCTGCAACACTGCTTTTCTGATATCTTTGGTAAGACTTAAACCATATGTTGAATGAACTTTATGAATCGGTGGAAGAAATTCATACCCATTCTGACACTAGGTCTAAGTCTTGCAGACAAGAACAGACTACCTTCTTACTACTTGAAGTAGAGAAAGCCCTGGTTAACTAGCTAAACTTAAAAGCTTTGGCAAAACTATCCTACATCCCTACTTTCTGAGATACACTAAGCCTCGACTAACCAGCTAAATAGGAAGATCTGTAAACTTGCTTACTTACCTGAAGTGCAGCGAGTCTGACTAACCAATTAATCCTAATGCTCTTGGTCAACTACTTGAACAAGAAACTCACTGAATGGCTATGTCTGGACTGCTGATGGTGTTCAAGAAATGGGGCTAAACACACAGACAAACCACTGTTCAGCGTAGTATGAAAAGTAGGTCTAGGTCAGTAACAGTTGATTGCAGTGATCAAGGCGCATCACGGCGGATATTTGTATGATGTTTCATTAGCCTAGAAGCCATCGTGTTTGAGAAACGGAGCTAAATGCAAAGACTTAACATTGTTGATGCGAACAACAACGCCAATGCCACCACTGGAAAATGATCCGTCACTCCTGCTTGCTGAAGCAGTTGCTACATAATTAAACTCTGCACCTCAAAAATTTTCTCTATCCACTCTTTGGCCATAAACACTCCCAACACCAGCAGTGCCTTTGTTGTTTCCAGACCAGTAGACCTTGCACCTGGGGTCTTTGCCCTTGATTGTGCAGCAGATGCCACCACAGTATATGGTCTCCTGAATACACAAATATCCACTTTCCTGTGGGACAGTGTTTCCAATACCTCACAAACTCTTCCTCGCAGAGCATTTATATTGAGTGTTCCTACCCTGAATTTCTTCAGGTGCTTGCTTGATTCACCACAATGGCCTGACCCTGCCTCCCACACCTTACAGGAGGCCAAGCCGGAGACATTACCAATGGAACTTTAATGTCTGTTGGCACCGCCTAACTCAGATTCTATTGTTGTGATCACCATAAAGATTTTGAAACATTTGTTTGTTTTTCTGAGATCGCCTGTCCTAGCTGACATCCCGACTCCGTTCTTTAACAGCATCTGAGCATGCAGGCCATTCCCCCACTCAGGCAGTGTGCTTTGCCATTGTCCTTTTAAAGAAAGGTGAGAAATTCACATTCCATTCAAGATCTAAGTCTTGCAGACAAGAACAGACTACCTTCTTACTACCTGGTTAGCTCCCCACCAAGCCATTTCAACTGCTATGACATGCAAAGCAAGATAGCAGCAAACATCAGGCAGGAGATATCCACTACAGCAAACTGCTGCAATTGTATGAAATATACTTATTAGGTGGGCAGTCAAACCATGCTTACAGTACCTTTTCAGCTGAGAAGATAATTCAAATTTTCTTATTTAAAGTGATGCAATTCAGTATCTTTTAACATGTATTATCAGAATCTGAAAATGAACATTAAAATTTTTTTAACTCACCGAACTGCCATCTGGCATGGTTCACATCTTCCTCAGGGTGCGAATGACGATACCTTTAAAAAAAAAAAAAAAAAAAAAAAAAAAAAAAAGAAATAAAAGCACAGCAAGCATAATACCCCGCCACAGCAATTATTTGTTCATGTATTAAAGTTATTGTTGGGAAAATGTCTGGAAAGAAAATGACAGAGGGACAGATAACAATCCTAAACCCGATCTTGATAATATCAATGGACAGATAATAATCCTAAACCAGATCTTGATAATATCAATGCATATAGCAAGTTTGGTTAAAAGGCCTTGTTATTTATTCAAGTTATTGTCCAGAAAGGAAAATACGGGCGTGTCTCGGGCAGAGAACTCCATAAAAATTTGACAAAATTTGCCCATTAGCAATTCCAAAACAGATCTCCTTAATGTCAATGTATATAGCAAGTTTGGTTAAAATCCCTTGTTATTAATCTTATTTACTCAAGTTATCGTCTGGAAATGAAAATATGGGATAACTCCATAAAAATTTGATGAAATTTGCCAATTAGCAATTCCAAAGCAGATCTCCTTAATGTCAATATACGATATAGGAAGTTTGGTTAAAATCCCTTGTTATTCACTGGTTATTGTCCGGAAATGAAAATATGGGCATGTTTTGGGCAGATAACTCCGTAAAAAATTAACGAAATTTGCCTATTAGCAATCCCAAACCAGATCTCCTTAATTTCAATGCATACTGCAAATTGGTTAAAATTGCTTATATTTATTCAAGTTATCGTCCGGAAACAAAAATATGGGCGTGTCTCGGGCAGATAGCTCCGTAAAAATTTGACGAAATTTGCCCATTAGCAATTCCAAACCAGATATCTACAATATCAATGCACATACCAAGTTTGGTATAAATCCATTGATGTTTACTCAAGTTATCATCAGGAAACGAATAACAGACGGATCGATGGACACACAGACATCCAACATGAAACCACAATACCCCGCCACTATTGTATGGCCGGGTATAAAAAAAAACAAAAACATTTTAATCAGAGGACAGGAAAGTTAAGCTAACTGATGTTTCTTGTATGTCGATCATTGTCCTGTTGCACCTTGTCAGTTTCTTCCTCACCTCTTCTTTTGGTACCATGACAAGGCTGGTGCTTGTAATTGTGGCCTTTTCCAAACATTTGCAAAGTTAAAAAAAATTAGTATAAAATTGTCTGAGGAGTTGTACTCACAAGGTACCCACCATAGCTACAGATAAGAGGGGTATCCACATAATATTTTTCTTATTTCTCGATGAAAACATATGTTGTGGGTACTCATTAGAAGTGCCTCTTAGAAGCATATGTTTTCATTGAGAAATATTAAGAAAGGTTCAGCAGTTTTTGGATGAAAAAAGTGCCTTATCTGCTGCTATGACCCACTGTCTACAACTGCATATACCGAGGGTGAAAAATGACTTCAGTTCACAATATGGATCAAAAGTAAACAAGAGCTCCGCCAAGCGGAGCATTATACGTCCGTGGCAAGTAATAAGATGTAGCACATAAACTGGCTCCTGCATAATTTAATGCTCTGGATATAAAATGTAAGTGGAATTACAAAAAAAAAAAAAAAAAAATTAAAAAAATTTCATTGGGGACTATCTCTGCTGATATTTAGTGAACTGTAACCTAAGGGTCCAAGCTGACCCAGAAATTAAGGGAGAAGTGACTTCTCTCTCCTGAGAAAATAGGGAGACGTTTGCTGCTTCTAGGGAGAAGTGCTTTCTGACGGAGGACACACCACAAAAGTATGGCTATATTATAAGCTCATATGAGCTGATTTGTTCTTCCTATACTTCAATATCGGACCAAACAATAACAAAACAAAAAAAAACAACCAAAAAAAAAATGCTGCAAGAAATTTTTTTGTAAACCTTTAACTTGTTTAATGCTGATTTTATTTTGTTCTTCAAGGGAGCCAAATCAGAGTTAAAAAAAATAATTCGTAAAGAATTATGTATTTATAAAGATTTAATAATGACAACCTTTCCTTGCAAGTCTAATAAAAGAAGACATTGGAAAAAAAAAAAAAAAAAAATCAATATCTTGCCCATATGACCAAAACTTTAGTTATTTGCAAAAAATATACCGATTATATAATAAAATTTGCACACTATTACCTCTAACAACATGCTGCGAAAAGTTTACAAAAACTTTCAAAGGGGCATAAATCTGCAAATATTTGGTGCACTGTAACCTCGAAATAATATGTGCTGCTCCACATCATCGTGTAACTATTTATGAAGTTTCAGCTTGATCGGATGTGAACTGTAGGAGGATTTAGCCGAAAACAAAGAAATTAATAGAAATTTTCAAAGGAGTTTAACTCTGCTAATATTTGGTGGACTGTAACCTTGAAACAATATGCACTGCTCCACATCATGATCTAACTACAAATCAAGTTTCAGCTTGATAGGATGAAAACTGTAGGAGGATTTAGCCGGAAACGAAAAGTTGCCTGAAATTTTCAAAGGGGCGTAACTCTGCTAATATTTGGTGGACTGTAACCTCGAAACAATATGCGTTGCTTCACATCATGGTCCAACAGCACATGAAGTTTCAGCTGATTGGATGTAAATTGAACGAGGATTTAGCCAGAAAAGAAAAATTAATAGAAATTTTCAAAGGGGTATAATTCTGCTAATATTTGGTGGACTGTAACCTTGAAACAATATAGGCTGCTCCACATCATGGTCTAACTACAAATCAAGTTTCAGCTTGATCGGATGTAAACTGTAGGAAGAGTTAGCCGGAAATGAAAAGTCTACTGAAATTTTCAAAGGGGCGTCACTCTGCTAATATTTGGTGGACTGTAACCTCGAAACAATATGAGCTGCTCAACATCATGGTCTAACTATATATGAAGTTTCAGCTTGATTGGATGTAAAATGTAGGAGGAGTTAACCGGAAATGAAAGTTTAAAGAAATTTTCAAAGGGGCGTAACTCTGAAAACATTTGGTGGACTGTAACCTCGAAACAATATGCGCTGCGCCACATCATGGTCTAACTATATACCAAGTTTCAGCTTGATCGGATGTAAACTGTAGGAGGAGTTAGCCGGAAACGAAAAAGTTTAAGGACGGACGGACCCCATACCGCGTAACATAATACGTCCCGTTTTTCAAACGGGCGTATAAAAATAATCTACTAGTTACATCCAAACCACATGCACATCCACATACCATGAAGAAAACACATGCAAAGTTTCATAATAATCAGTGCAGAACTGGAAGAGGAGTTGCGCTTACAAGAGGTACCAACTGTTTATATATGAAGGGTGAAAAATCACTAAGTTCACTATGTAGAAAAAGTGACAAAAATGATCTAACAATTATATCCAAACCACATGCATATTCTCATACCACGATTGGTACAAAACTTTTATAGGAGTTGCGTGCTGCTGCACAAGAAATACTCATTGTCTTTATATATGGAGGGTGAAAAATGATCAAGAAATTCTGGCCTTAACAGGTAAAAACAAGAGGCCTATGGGCCACTATGCTCACCAGAGCTCAGGTGGGCTCTGAACACTGGCAGCCATGTATTCTTATCAGCCATGGCAGCCCCAGCCCAAAGATGCTACAGATGAAATTTGGACGCAATCGGCCCAGTGGATTCAGAGGATATCGTTTCAATATGTTGACGCCAGACAACAGACAACTGCCCATCCTATAAGCTCCCCTGGAGCGTTCGGCTCTGGTGAGCTAAAAAAACACAAAACCTGTAATGGCTAATACACACCTGGTAAACTATGACAGTGATTAAATGATTGTGACAGATATCCGGAGCTACCTGTGATGGTCAAAAACTAGACATAAAAAGATAGATGTTCGTCTTTTTTGATAAAATACACAATAACCAGAGAGTTTGCTGAAAATCAAAGAGTGCTATTCGACCTTACAGGCATAAAGTTTTGTCACACGTCATATCCCCCAGAACTTTCCATATTTACCAAAGATACGACCTTCGAAGTGGCTTCGAAGTCAGCCCGAAGTACTCGAAACAGAAAAAGACAGTTCGTTTTGGGTTCTAAATGCGGATATCTTGCATACAAATCTGTTTATCTTGATACACTGATGTAAAGTAAACCTGTTTGCCTGAATACAGGTATCGATAAACTCCAAATAAGGCTGGATTCTTCAAAAAACAGCTGGAGGTGCCTGTGACGTCGTGGAGGTGCCTGTGATGTAAAGAAATATAGTGAAAATCTGAAGAGTTATTGCCACTGCAAATATTGATATAATTCTTCTCTAGATTCCTGCCTGGAAAGAATCATTCATTCAGCGTCGCAGTAAGCTATCATAATGTGTATGTCATGAATTTCCATGTTAAAATTATAAAACATAATCTCAAAGAATTATTGGTGCTTTTGAGTTAGATTGTCATAGAATGCTCACTGAAGTAAGACTTTTTTTTCTTGAATGGTGATGACTGTAATCGGGAGGTGCTGCCTGTTCGTCATTCCAACTCATAGAAAATTGTCTTTGCTAAATATATCACACGCCACGCCAGCCACACATATGGTGTACCAAAAGTATAAAAAAAAAAAAATGCCGATGCCTGTCACCGTAAATTATAATGCAATTTGAGCATTACCGGAACACGTAAAATAACCTACGTTGTTGACACTTTTGGTAACTAGTATGCGTATCGCTCACATGTCGTATGATGCTTGCTGTATTTGTTGTTGTAGTTTTGTTGTTTTGTTTCTTTACGTCCTCTGTAAATAACTAAAATCATGTCGGGACTATATATCAGTTAACCTTACCACACTATTTCTGGGCAGGCTTAGACCTCCTAAGGGGTTGACCGGTAATAAGTGAACATACTTTCGTCAGTAACTGACAAATGCCCTTCTTGAATCAGCAGAAGGAGAAAGAAAAGTGGGGACCTCTGGCTCTTGAGTTAGACGCTCTTCCGACTGCGCTACGCGGCCTGGCTCGCCGTTTATGTTAACTTTGTGGTGAGTGGACTTGAAGGTGTTGCAAGTGATTACTCTTGCTGTTTTATATTGCCAGCGCTAGAATTCAAACACATCCGTAAGGCCTAGGTGTTACATCATCACACATGACATAATCTCGACATTACATCTTTTAATAAAGTGAAGTGATCGGAATCTTACTGTAAATCGTGTTAAATTCAGTCACCAAATAAACCACTATGAAAATATTTTGTCGAAGCGTTTGCAAAATCAACAATATGTCGGAAAATTGCTCTTTTGTCAGCATATTTGATGCACATAGTGGCTATTTGGAGACTGAATTTCAGATGATTTACAGTAAAATTCTGATCACGAGTTACCAAAAGGGTCAACAACGAAGGTTATTTTAGGTGTTCCAGTAATGCTTAAACTGCGTCATAATTTACGGTGACAGGCATCTGCATTTTTTTTTATACTTTTGGTACACCATATGTGTGGCTAGCGTGGCGTGTGATATATTTAGCAAAGACAATTTTCTACTAGTTGGAATGACGAACAGGCAGCACCTCCCGATTACAGTCATCACCATTCAAGAAAAAAAAGTCTTACTTCTGTGAGCATTCTATGACAATCTAACTCAAAAGCACCAATAATTCTTTGAGATTTTGTTTTATAACTTTAAATTCATGACATACACATTATGACAGCTTATTGCGACGCTGAATGAACGATTCTTTCCAGGCAGGAATCTAGAGAAGAATTATATCAATATTTGCAGCGGCAACAACTCTTCAGATTTTCACTATATTTCTTTACATCACAGGCACCTCCACGACGTCACAGGCACCTCCAGCTGTTTTTTGAAGAATCCAGCCTTATTTGGAGTTTATCAATATCTGTATTCAGGCAAACAGGTTAACTTTATATCAGTGTACCAAGATAAACAGATTTATATGCAAGATATCCGCATTTAGAACAAAAAACGATCAGTCTTTTTCTGTTTTGAGTATTTCGGGCTGACTTTGAAGCCACTTCGAAGGTCGTATCTTTGGTAAATATGGAAAGTTCTGGGGGATATGACGTGTGACAAAACTTTATGCCTATAAGGGTCGAGTAGCACTGTTTGATTTTCAGTAAACTCTCTGGTTATTGTGTATTTTATCAAAAAAGACGAACGCCTATCTTTTTATGTCTAGTTTTTGACCATCACAGGTAGCTCCGGATATCTGTCACAACCATTTAATTGGTACCTCCGCGGAGGTACTTGTGATAGTTTACCAGGCGTGTAATATACTACTATAAGAACGAACTAGCCTCAAAAACTAGAAAACGGTAAAAACCTGCTGCGGTTGGTTGGTTTAAATTAATAACGATATTGTTCCTATTGCAGGGGTCATCCTAGAGGGCGATTTGGGAGAAAAAGTCTCCCTCAGCTGGCTGACTTCTCCCTGTCTTGAGCTGAGGGAGAAGTGAAAATGTATAGAAAGTATAGGGAAATCCAAAATTTGGACCTAAACTTCTTGAAATCCTGAAACGGTCGCAAAACTTTTCCCTCTCTGAACGCTCCAGGATGACCCTTGCTATTGATAAATTTTATATTTACGGCCCAGTCAACCCAATGGGGTCATGTCGAGTGCAGTCAGTTTACCTAACCACACGTTTACTGGGCAAGCTTAGTCCTCTAAGCGGTTAACCACGTATTGCCCACATTCTTTCGCCAGAAACTGACAATTGCCCTTCTTGAATCAGCGGAAGGGAGAGAATGACCGTAGACAATATTTCATGATCAATCTCCACGAAAGAATGTTGCCGACCTCGGCAGGGGTTGAACCCGCGACCCCCTGGTCTCCAGTCAGACGGAGCATTTTACTGCGAAATGGAATGGGGAAGAGCATTTTTTATGAATCGTGCCAATACAGAGAGGGGCATGCTTATACAATATGTGGTGAACTAGTACACTGAACTCCCTTCTGCCAGAAACTTGTAACTGCCAATCTTGAAGCAGTGGAAGGAGCGAATGACCGTAGCAAATACATGTGTTTCATGAATAATTGCTCAATCTGTGAGGATCGAATGCACGATCCTGACCATTGGAGATTAATGAGTCCGCCTATGTGGCATTACTCGTATGTTTTTTTTTTCCGGGACGATGCTCGTTGGTCTCCAAATAAAAGCCTCTAAGATAGCAGAAGCGCCCCTTTAAGTACCCGGGTACAAGGTAAGAAATAAACAAACAGAAATACGTTAATTTTTATTTCTTGTTTTATTCATTAATTCTTTTTTTTAATCTCTAGGTAGAAATATTTCTGTATTTATTCAGCGGCAAATCAGCCGAATGATGCGTAAGCAAAATAAAGGTTCCGATTTCCTCCCCATGCAAACTCGGAAAAATTCGGAGCTATCAATCATTCTGACGTCACTAATCTTTCATTGCGAGCTCGCCAGGATAAACTTTTGCCCACCGCTGAGTTCTACAGGTAAGTGGGTGGGTTTGTGGAGGGAACTCGGCAGAAAGGCTGTGGACGAAAAATCCGTCGCGGTGGGAATTGGAGTGGGGTATCAGGAAGATCCGCGGTGGGCTAAAAAATCATCTGAGCTGTACTGTATATTTTTATTTACGAAACCGAAGCGTTTTATCTTGATTATGCTCCTCCTTATTTCTAGTAAGAGTCCTTTTCATGAAATAAGAAATTGCAAAAAGGAGTCCTTTTTCGTTATTTAAGGTAACCGATCAAGTACAACTGTTGTCTGGTTTGCGCTTTGCAATAAAATTGATACCGTTGCTGTTTCTACCATAAACAAACCTGGGAACATGGGGAAAAGGAAAACAGGATGACGATAATCATAAACAGACCAAACTGTTCAGCTGGGTGTTGCAGCAATTCTGTAAATACACAGAATGATATTGCCGTGCCGGAATCATCTGAATCGTCGAATGACGACGTCGCCATTATTGACGGAACTGGTCTCATTGTCTTCTTAGTTTGATTTTAGCTCCCTTGATAAATGAGCAGATGGCTTACAAAGTGAGCCAAGCATAGCAAGGCTCTGTCGTCCACACTTTCTCTAAGGCCAGTATTTTTTGAATAACTGAGGTTAAACATTATGTAAATTTTCAACATTTTGTTTTTTTGTTTGTTTCTGAAGGGGAAAAAGCAAGTTCATTATTATAAAAAAAAAAAAACTCCAGGAGATGCTGTCTGAGCACATGAAAAATGATTAAAATCAATCTCGGCCCTGGGGGCTTCGCACCCCTGGACAAGGAGATGATTTCTTAAGATATTCTTCCTGTTATTATTTTTTTTTTGCTTTTGGTTGACATAGCAACAATCAAAATCAGGTCTCGGCAGCAAAGTCATCTGCCTGGTAGAGGACCATTCAAGGAACATTTCTGAAGCAGTTTTGTCAAAATATCTGCAATGGCTTAACAAAAATTGCCATTTTTCTATTTTCCCATTATAAGTCTATGGCAACTACAAACCTGAGCTTTTGAGCAATAGCAATGAAAAACACATTTGTAGAGGTTAATACAAAAAATATTTCTGCAAAATCTCAGCCCTATGTTCCGTATGGTTTCTGAGGAGATGATTTTAAAGATATTCTTCATTTTTTGCAATTTGGTTGCCATGGCAACAATAAGAATCAGGACTGGGCAGCAAAATCACCTGCCTCGTAGAGAACCATTCAAGGAACATTTCTGGAGCAGTTTTGTCAAAATATCTGCAATGGCTTAACAATTAATGCCATTTTTCTATTTTCCCATTATAAGTTTACAGCAACTTTAAGTTGCCATACAAACCAGAGCTTTTGAGCAATAGTAAAGAAAAACAAATATGTTGTTGAGGCTAATACAAAGCATATTTCTGCAAAGTCTCAGCCCTATGTTCCATATGGTTTCTGAGATGATTTTTAAAGATATTTTTTTCTATTTTTTGCTTCTATGTTGCCATGGCAACCAATCAAACTTAGCACTGAGCAAAATAATCATCTGTCTAATAAAGGACCACTTAAGGAACATTTCTGAAGCAGTTTTGTCAAAATATCTGTAATGACTTTTGTAAATGCTATTTTTTTTCTATTTTCCCATTTCAATTAAGTCTAATGGCAACTTTAAGTTGCCATAGCAGCCAAACTTGATGGCTGATTGTCATAAAAAAACAATACAAATTTTCAATCCCAGAGTGGATAGGTGCTTCAGATGAAATTTGGTCTTGATTGGCCAAGCGGCTTCAGGGAAGATTGTTTGAAAGTGTGAATGATGCCAATGCCTAAACTATCAGCTTCTCCGGAGCCTTTGGCTCTGGTGAGCTTAAAAAGTGGACATTCATATTTAAGGACAAGTGTGGTTAGCAGTCAAGGTGTCACAATTATTTGGGGGTACAGTAAATGTCCTAAAATTTCAAATACCTAATATTTTTGCCCAAAATAATTTCTAGAAATATCCTAAAATCTCGAACAGTAGCAGCTTTGCAAAAAGGGGATTTCTAAAATTTCAAACAGAGCTTTCTTCAGGAATTTTTTATTGGCACGTTCTCATTTCGGTTTCTGTTCTTTTTTTTTCATTAAGGAACTGGAAACAAAAGTAGTAGTGTTGAAAGCTACGGCAAAACTTAAATGCACACAGCAGTGACATAATGAATGTTACGTACATAACTGGCATGGGAACCGTATTTTAATTTTATACAAACCCAGGAGATATTGACTGAAAATTCACACACACATAAAAAGAAAACACTTTCATCAATGTTAGCCATTTCCATGCGACAACCACGTGGATGTCCGCATGATTAGTGTTAGATTATGTGCAAGCAATCTAGAACCCCATTCCAGTTGAAAAAAAGCCACGATAAATCTATGGATCCACGCTCTGATCTGCCTATTTGCTGTTACTACTTCATATTAAATAAAATTGCTATACCCGGAATTCCAAAGTTGATCTATCATTTCTGAGAAACGTGAGGCACATGTGATTATAAGGAAGCGCTACAAGCGAAATTGTAAATTAGCATGTGTAGCCGAACATTCTGATCTGGGTCGTTCCCGCTCGTCTGTACACCGTTTCCTTTGATAAGATCTGCCGCTAATATTTAAATTAAATTTAGCGTGCCAAAGGTTTCAATAATCACGCAAAAACTTTTTTTGTTGTGGGGATAAACGCCTCCAGCAAATTTCCTGTCTGACCACTGGATTGTCATGATATGCTCAATGCATCCAATTTGAACAGGTAATAGTCCCAACAGAGATGATAGGCCACAACAAGCCAAACTGAACCAAATCACATATCTACAGATAAGAGGGGGTATCCACATAATAATTTTCTTATTTCTCAAGGAAAACATATGTTGTAGGTACTCATTATAATAATATAATGATATTTTTTAAGAATTTGCTGAATTAATGGGTTTCTATGGTGTAAATCTTTAAGAGATTTTAATACAGAAAGAGAATCTGAATAAATGATAAACTGTTTTTCAGACTAATCTCTGATATGGTAAAGTGCAATATCAAATGCCTTGGCTTCGGCGGTAAAAATGGAGCTATTATCAGGTAATCTGATACTGTCAGTAAAATTTGGACTAATAACAGAACAAGCAACTTTCTCATCTTGTTTCGAACCATCTGTATAAATTGACAGGTAATGTTTATAATTTGATTTGATTTCTAAAAATTCATTCTTAAAAATATGCGACTCGACTTCTGTTTTTTTATTTTTATGAAGGTCTAAAATAATCTTTGGAGGGTTTAACGTCCATGGCTCTTTTGATGGAAAAGAAAAATGCTGAACATTTTTAATATTGATATTGGCCTCTTCAAGTAACGGTTGTATTCTCAGGCCAAGGGGTTTAATAGCCGTTGGTTTGTTGTTGTAAAATCTTTCATATTTAGGATTAAAAACACAATCATAGGCTGAATTACGTGAATTGGCGGCTAATTTAGTAACATATTGAAGAGACAATTTCTCTCTTCTTATATACAATGATGGTTCATTTGATTCAGCGTATAAACTTTCGACGGGGGAAGTACGAAAAGCCCCTAGAGCCATACGTAAACCTTGGTGATGAATAGTATCCAAAGATTTCAAATAAGATTTTCTAGCGGATCCATAAACTATGGATCCATAATCCAGTTTAGATCGAATTAAAGATCTATAAAGATTTAAAAGAACAGTACGATCTCCTCCCCAGTCGGAACTGGAGAGAACTTTAAGAATATCAAGTGCTTTAAGACATTTAGCTTTTAAAGCTTTGATGTGTGGTATAAAAGATAATTTGTTATCGAACAAAAGACCCAGGAATTTTGCTTCACTGACGACTGGAATTGGACTACCGTATATGGTGAGATGAGGATCTAAATGTAGCTGACGTATCTGACAAAAATGAACGCATTGAGTTTTTGTTTTTGAAAATTTGAAACCATTTTCTGTTGCCCAATCTTCTACATTGTTTAAACATCGTTGTAGTTTGAATTCAATGGTTTCCATATTTTTCGATCTAATAAATATTCCAAAATCGTCAACAAAAAGTGAACAATCAAGGTCTTTCACACATTTAACAATATCGTTAATTTTAATGCCAAACAAGGTAGGTGATAAAATGCTTCCCTGTGGTACACCTTGTTCTTGTTTAAATATGTCCGACAACGTATTACCTATTCGAACATTAAATGTTCGATCTGATAAAAAATTTTGAATAAAAAGTGGTAATCGGCCTTTAAGGCCTAATTTATGTAAATCTTTCATGATGCCATGTTTCCATGTAGTATCGTAAGCTTTTTCAAGATCAAAAAATACAGCTACGACATGTTCTTTTTTAATAAAGGCATCACGAATAAAGGATTCCAAACGAATCAAATGATCGTTTGTACAGTTATTTTTTCTGAATCCAGCTTGATATTTTGTTATAAGCTGGTTTAATTCCAAGAACCAAACCAGTCTATCATTAATCATTCTCTCCATTGTTTTACACAAACAACTTGTCAAAGCAATAGGTCTGTAGTTAGTAGCTTCAGTATGATCTTTATTTGGTTTTGGTATAGGTATAATCGTTGCTTTACTCCAGTCTTTTGGAAATTTTCCAGTGATCCAAATATCGTTTAAAATATTTATTTAATAAAGTTTTTAAAGCGTTATCGGGTAAATGTTTAAGAATTTGATAATGAATGTCATCAGGACCAGCAGCTGTATCATGAGATTTATGAAGAGCATCTAATAATTCTGAAGCTGTGAATGGTACATTATATTTTTCATGATTTAGTGACGTAAAATTTAGATGCTCTTTCTCTCGTTCCTGTTTTATGTTTTGAAAGGTTTCAGAATAATTTGCACTAGAAGAGTTTTTCTGAAAATTCTCTCCTAGTGCATTGGAAATATCTTTAGTCGTTGAGCATATATTTCCATTTGATTTAATATGGACATGCTTGTTATTTTTATTTTTGCCAGTAATTTTTCGAATCATGTCCCATATCTTCTTTGCTGGAGTTCTAGAATTAAGTTTGGAGACGTACTGCTGCCAAGATGTTCTTTTAGCCGTTTTTATTGTCTTGCGAGCTTTTGCTCGCATTTGTTTGGCATGGATTAGATTTTCTTTTGTTGGCTGCCTATTGAACTTTCGTAAGGCAGATTTTCTTTTATTTATAGAATTTTTAAGATCTTTATTAAACCAAGGTCTATTTCTTTTTGAACGTGTCGAGGACTTTGGAATACATTTTTCGGCTACATGAATTAATGTATCAGTAAAAGCTTGTATATCATCTGCTGTTTTAAACATTTCGGGATTTAATTTTTCATTACATAGCTCCATAAAATTCTCCCAGTTTGCTTTATTGAAATTCCATCGGGAATGATGGTCTTCATTTGTCGATTCAATTTCTTCAATTTTAATTGGAAAATGATCGCTCCCATGAAGGTCATCTAAAACTGACCAGTCGAAATCTAAGTAAATATTTGGAGAGCATATAGACAAATCTAAAGCAAAATAATTTCTTGTAGGAGAATGAAGATAAGTTGGTTGTTTATCGTTAAATAAACATAAATCATTTTCTGCAATAAAATTTTCTATTATTTCTCCTTTGTCATTTGTATCCAGACAACCCCATAGTTTGCTGTGACTATTAAAGTCACCTAATAATAAATAAGGACGAGGTAACTGGTTTATAAGATTTTCTAAATCGTGTTTAGAAAATTTACAGTGTGGAGGAAGATATAGAGAACAAATTGTTATGGATTTAGACAGAGTGACATTTACAGCAACAGCTTGTAAATTACTATTTATATCTATCTGTCTATGAGGAACATTTGATTTTACAAGGATAGATGAACCTCCTGAGGCTTTCTGATTTTCAGTTGCGATATGATTATATAAACTATAATTTTTAAAATTAATATCTGTATTTTTTAAAAATGTTTCCTGGAGACAAAAGACAGTCGGAGAAAGTAGTGTTGTTAAAATTAAAATTTCGTTATAATTTCCTTTTAGTCCTCGACAGTTCCACTGAATAATTGATTTTTTATCCATGATAAATGGAGACATGATTTCAAAATAAGGAACTTAATCCTTTTGTTTTCTCTGAGACTGCGAGAACATGGAGGAGTCAGTCTCTAACTCCATGCTCTCAAGGGAATCGAACCGATTGACCAACTTGATCGGATCGGCCGACGCCCCTTTACTATATGGATTTGGTTCTTTATCTTTATCTTTTTCTTTTCCATTTTTTCCTTTCTGGTCAGCTGTCCTGGACCTGGATCTCTGTTGTGATCCACTTGTTTTAGTCCGCTGTGTTTGTGAACTGTTTTGAGATTTTGTTGGTGGTCTAGACTGATGAGTAGATGTGGGTTTAGGTTTAGGTTTTAGAGTATGAGTAATAACTTTTTTTAAATTTGCTTTGATGACAGAATCTTTTTCGTTAAACTGAGTAGAACTTTCTTTGGTTTCAGGTTTAGTGTTTAGGGATTGAACAACTTTTGCAAAGGTGATTTCAGGTTGATTTTCTTGTATTTGTTTGGCTTCCAAATAAGTAATTTTTTGTGTAACTTTAATTTTCATTATTTCTTTCTCTTTTTTCCAAATTTCACACTGATTTGATTTTGATTGATGGTTTTTGTGACAGTTCACACACTTGGCTTCATTTTTACAAGCATTTGTAGAGTGATCAAAGTCACCCATACCACATTTTTCACATACTGATCCAGGTAATTCAGGACAGCCGTTTTCATGATGTCCAAACCTCAGACAGTTGAAACACCGCAGAGGATTTGGAAAGTAGACTTCAACCGGTATAATTCGATAAAAGATTTTTAGTGATTTCGGTAAAATTGTGGTGTTGAAAGTTAGTAAAAGTGTATTTGTTTCTATAAAGTTTCCATCTTTTTTAATTTTAAAACGTTTGCAAGCTGTTACTCCTTGTGTGTTAAGATATTCTGTGTTATTTTCTTCAGTTTCATGTTTTAGCATCCTGTCACGGATAATACCTTTGCAACTATTGAGTGTTTTATGTTCCGTGACAGAGACATTAATGTTAAAGAATTTTGTAATTTTCAAGAGATTATCAGTTTGAGATTTTCTGTTAGTTTCGACCAAAAGAGTTCCATTTTTTAACTTTTTTACATTTTTTGGAGTGCCTATAATTGATTCTATTTGCTTTTCTATAATGAAAGGTGACAGTGAAGTAATAGGTTTGTCCTCTTTACTCGAAATCACTAAAAATTTAGCGAAGTTCTCATTTGCTTTGAAAGTAAAAGTAGTCGGTTGCGTGTCGTCCTCCGAAGAGTCGAACGCCAGAAATCGTTTTCGAGATGCCATGGTGATGAAATTTTTGATTCGATAGCTATGCGCCCCACCCTCCATGGAGCCCTACAAGGGGACGTTTAACAGAAATGGATCTCCTATTTCTAACGTCAAGGCTACATTGCTATTATACTCGGTGTCAAGATCAGAGTCTTCAGCTCGGCCTCATGCTTAGATGATTTCCCACCTATTCATCTAAATTTCCATAGAAAAATTTATGAACAGTTGAGTTCATCCCCCTATCCACAGCCTCCACTCACAGAGGTTTGCGCCAAAGCCCCAATACAAGCCCACCAATTGACCCTTCAGCCGCCGCCCATTGAAACTCACTTAAAGTTAGAGGAACGTGAGAAAAATAAGCCCGGTTTGTACCATCAAGATACGTATAAAAGAGAGAAAGAAGCTAAGAACAAGTTGTGCGCTTCTAGAGCTTGGCACGACTGAGCCGATTGATCCTTCGCCTGAATAGGGATCTAATGATCGGATTAGTATTGATGACATAATTCTTGCGATAAGTTTCGTTTCTGTGTAGAAGATAATTGGTTCTGCCACAGAATTCTAAATGACAGTATATTTTTTTTTTTTGAAAGAAATATTGCTAAAAATGATAATAGCAGTTCACAGTTTCTACATACATAGTTCAGTCTGGCGCAAAGCTAAAATCTTTGATATTGATCAAGCTGCATTTACCACAAGCTGATCTGGTTGTCCGCACTGTTCGTTTATGTACGAGTCCTTTCCAAAACAAATAATCTTATGACCTTCGAGACCAACATAGACAAGATCAGCATGCGCATCCGTGCAGTCTATGTATCATGGTGGTCTGATCTGGGTCTAAACATATCGCAAACAGCAAGCAGTGTGAAAACGGCAGAAATTCGTGGGATGTGTTGGGATCAGGAATTCGCTGCCTGGATCAGCTTGGACCCAATATACACAGTGTTTCAGTTACCTGCGCGTCCTGCGAGAATCTCGCATAAAATTCGCCGAGGACACAAAGTTTTAAAGACGCGAGACCCCCGGACGCATGTTTTTTCTGGGTAGCGAGTCCCGTTTCCAAAAAAATACTCCTGTTCCGTCTTTTATCATGGGATATCACCGCACCGGTAATTGTTTATTATAACACCGGCTTACTGGTACCCTGCTTCAGCTTCGACACTATTTGCGAAAATATTGACTACTGAGTGCCAGTCGCACTGAGAGTCAAATGGATTTTGATTGGAAGCTTTAGGTTTTTCAACCAATCAGTGATGGTGTTACGGAAAGAGCGTCGCACGTGTTGAAAACGAAAGTAGACGTTTCTCGTTTAAAGCCGATTTCAAATTGTTTTAAGGCTTAACCAGCGATGCCCCCAAGAAAAAAAAACAAAAACTGTTAATACTGATAAGACTATTTACGCTCCTTAACAAGGATCGCGCAAGTGAACCCGTTTCAGAGACCCAGGATTCCCAGGACCAAGATAATTCACAGTCGCTCGGAGGCTGCTGAAAAGTCATGCTCTACAGATTCTGGTCAGTCTGGCTCTAAAAAATGTCACAATTTTCCAACCCAATTGGATGACCCTTTATAGCTGGCTTGAATATGACAGTGAACATAAATTTATCTGTGCCAGACCTTCTACTGAGGCCTTGGTTGTGGCATTCCTGAACATTTCAGTCTTACTTTGAGCACATTCAGTGAGTGTCAGTGGTGTCAGACTTTACAGTCCTAGTCTGGAAAGAATAGTTCAAACTGAGCTTATTTCCATTAACAGTTTTTTTTTAGTGTTCTCTAGTCTAGAAGCCATAGTCTTGTGTTCAGCTAGTCAAGGTCTAGGATTTGGTAATACAAAGATATAAAACACTTAAGAACTAGTTATTTAATTTTATTACATTTTATTACCATTGAATTTGAGTAGACGCAACATATTTAAATCCAGTACAGCAATTCTCAGTAACCATGTAGCATGATTTTTGAGAGTCTCCAAGTGGGACTCATAAATTCTGATCAGGACTCATAAAAGTTGAGACTAGCGAGTCCTGGGACTCACATTTTCAAATTTGTAATAAAAATATCACTGTATACACTTGACTAGTAACTATGGTACAGGTATTGTATTTATTGGAAATATGTTGTCGTGTCCGAGTTTTCATAATTTTGTATGATGAAGTTTAAATGCTCATATTTCATTCATTTCTCCAAATATCTGAGATTTGTTTTCAAAAAGCAATAGTTCAATATATTACCTTTAAGACTGCAGCATTATATTTAAGGTAAATCGAACATTTTTTGTAAACATCAACAAGAAACCTAGGTACCCATTTTAGCTATTTTCGGCACTTTTAGCAAAAAATCATCAGAAATTCACACAAAATGATGATATAACTTCAATTTTATTAATTGTGACTGAACATTTTTCAAACAAACTTATTAAAAACAATTTATTTAACTTCAGTTATTATCCAAAATCATTTTTAATAACCATAGTGCTGTAAAACAGCACTAAAATCAGGACAAGACAACATATTTTGGCAGTTCTGTTAGTGACAAGTCCGGGCATTATTAGGTCCGAGCTGTAAAGGCAGGTTTCAATGCCTTGAATTTCTTATTCTGGACAAATTCCCAAAACGGTTCTTAAACGGTTCTTAGAACCGTTTCTTAAATGACTGTTTTGTATACAATATTTACTGATAGGCTGAGCAGACCGTGTGGACTCAAATCAAATGCTGTGGGCACCGCGGCGGCTAACCATGGTTTACACTACAGGTTTTTACCACTCATCGAGCAGCTTTAGGACCTTGAAATGTGTTAAAATAGATTGGTTTATATTTTAGGGCTAGTATAGAAAGTATGGAGTAAGAGTCTATCTGTGGATACTGCGTCACCCACATTGCTGATTATTATGCGCAGGGATGGGTGCGTGAGAATAAAAAGTAAAAAATTTATAGTGAGGGCTAAAAGAGTGATAGATTCTAGTGAAGTATGAAAAATGATGATAGCATGAGTGTTAGTAATATCATTTTCTATAGTAAACGAAAATTTTCTGTAAATAGAAGAAAAAAAAAATCTGATAAAAGTTCGCGCCTTTTTTGCGACCCCGCCAAAACCGTCGTCACCGTCGGCTCGGTTTTTCAAAATGAAGATAAATCATAAGACATAAAATAATCCAAATGTAGGAATGGTAGAAAATAGGGTAAAGACTCCTCATTTAGTGAAAGTTAAACTGTAAACACAATTATAAAAAACGTTTGAGAAGCTGGTCACCCCACCCACCTGTGCACGTGAAACTGGACAGAAAAAAAAAATATAAAAAAAACAACAAACAAACAACAACTAAAACTGCCCTGCTGCAACGATACAAAGACAAACATACCTGCTGCTGCTGCTGGTCTCCATGTTGACAACATTATGGTTATGAAAAGATGAAAGCTTTAGATCTCTGATGAAAATGACGAATCCCTGACCGACGAATAATTTGCCATCTCTCTACAAATCAAGCTTCCGTGAGTGAAAATGTATTATATAGCGAGTTGTCACGTGACTCTGAGGCTTAGCATGCTGCAGAAATTAGTTAGATATTCTGCGTTCAATTCATATTTTTTTTTAAAGATATAAAACAGACATATTATGACTTTATAACAGAATATAGCATATTCCGCACAGACCTGTACGCAGACTTTTGAAATGGAGGTGCGAAATTTTAGCTAATTCTGAAAAGGGGATGTGCAAATGCTAAGAAAATACCGATTTGGGGACCAAACTTAGGGGTGTAAAGTGAGTTTGGAAAAAAAAAAGCATGACTTTGAAGTAGGGGATGCAAATCCGACACCCCTCCCCCCTCCCCACGCCCCCAACCACCACCACAGACATACGGGCCTGCCTCGGATAAGTAAACATTTATACTCGTATTTACTTATCTCAGCATATAGTATAAAACATATTAACGTTCGGCGTCAGCTCAAGGCGTCAGTGTTCCTTCCCCCCTTCCCGCCAGCCCTCCCCCCCCGTCCACCCCCCGCCCCCCACCCCCGCACACCTCAACTCCACCGACTGGCAAAGGGGACCAGCCACTCAAACACATGTCATATTTACCCTAAATTAGGGTCAGGGTCTAGATTGGGCTTACTGATTAGAAAAGAAAATACCCATTTTTGTAATGATTCTATAGAGACAAAAAAAAAAAAACAAAAAAAAAAAAAACATATATATATTATATATATATGGCTAAAAACATACTGATTAGTAAAGAATAGTCTGCAGTTTTTAAAGAAAAGGAAAAAAAGAAAGAAAAAAAAAAAAAAAAAAAAAAAGGAAACGAAACCTGGTTTGGGTGAAATAGAAATAACAAGGAAAATGGCTTAACACATTACGAAAACATGCCTATTCAAATATATTGAAAATTTCACCACCAAAAACTGAAAGTTTTCAGATAAAAATTCTGATATGTTTTTCATATTTCTGCTCAAAACATAGATTGTGGGTATTCGTTAGAACCGCCTCGGCGAGGCGGTTCTTACGGGTACCCACAATTTATGTTTTTGAGCAGAAATAATAAAATAATGTATACCCCTGTAAACCCCAGTTTTACTATATAAAAGTGGGGTTTAATGGGGTCAAATTATATAGGCGTATTTTCGTGATGACATGGTTTTTAGCCCCTTTGATATCTTAGTCAAGAAAAGAAAATAACGGAAAAAATAAAGAAACGGCAAAATTTGTAAAGTTTTTTTTTTACTTAATATATGGCTAAAAATATACTGATTGGAGCAAATGATGACCTAAAGTTAACTTTAAAGAAAAATCTTAAGTATTTACAGAAAAACGGTAAAGAAAGAAAAGAAAACGAAAACAGGTTTATTTGAAATAAAAATAACAAGCAAAAGGGAGATTAGCCATAAAGTATGATTTTAGCCAGTGTGATATTTCAGTCAAGAAAAGAAAATAAAGGGAAAAAAATAAAGAAACGGCCGAACTTTTAAAGAAATGTTTTTTTTTTTTTTTTTTTTTTACTATTAGAGCAATCTCATCCCCGCGTCCCCAACATCCAGACCCTCATGAAAGCCCCTATTGGTGTTTCTACAAATCAAGAAGTAAATGCAGTGTTCATCCTGATCAGACTGCGAGTGATAAAGCATGTCTGTCCGAATGTTTAGAATATATACGGTAAACCTGTGCGAACTATACAGATTCTGGCCAGCCTGCCTACCGCCATCTTTAATTGTGGCCGCAATGATCCTTGAATTACTCCAATTTTTATCAGAAACATAAGTCGAATAGACCCTGACGACTATCGCAACGATTCTGAAAGTGTTCACTTCGTATGAGCTGGCTGATCGGGACCCATCGTTGTTCACATGTGTTAACCCTTACAGTGCTAATTACAACTGCAGCAGACGACATCTATAAGAAAATAAGCCTTATTTTCTCTGATTAACATTAAGGATTGACACATGCGAACAGAGACAGGCCCCGATCGGCCAGCTCATACGCATGCAGCGTATGCTTACAGAACCGTTGCATCGCCCTAAATGGGTGCGACAATCGAAGGCACATACAAGCGAACTCGTACGCACATCTGATCGGGACATTCACTATTCGCTTACATAAAAAGACATTTAATCTTTACGACTGTCTTGGTAAAAGCAGAAGACGACAAACTGATGTCGAAAATAGTCTTTGACAAATCAAGCAACTTGTCTCCAAACGGACCTGAAGTCGGGAGCGCTAACCACTCGGTCACCACGACGCTTATAGAACCTCGTTAAAAGTGGAATGCAGCTAATTACTCTACGGCGCTTCACTGTACCTTTCATTACCCCATTCATCGTATCGATATGACTGAACAATGTTGAAAGAGACGTAAAACACTACATCATCACCGAAATCGCATGGGCGAAACTAAGAAAAGGCACACCACACAGCCTTTGCCTAAAAGCGAAGGTCAATATCAGCCCGCGAACTTCCACATTCAGAACAGGGCCTCATATTGTGTGATACCTGATTACCGTGTGCGAATAGTAAAGTTAACTATTTCACCCCGAGTTTCTGAAGCGGTCTCTCCCATCATTGAATGTGGACAGAATCATAGTTTCAAATAGGGGCCTGAGTCAAAACATCAAATAGAATGCCAAACAGTGTAGATCCTGATGAGACGGCTCATTATGAGCCGTCTCATCAGGATCTATACTGTTTGGGAAAAGGAGGTTTGGGTCTGCAGGAATGAAAGGTTTTCTGAGCATGCTGCCCTCGTTTATGTTGACTGGTCTGGGTATTCACCGTTCCAACAAATAGAAGGTCTCTTTTCTAACGACAAAACTCATATGGGACGGTTAATGTTTGATACGCAAATGATGGGAAAATCCTTGACGGCATATGCGCACAATAATATGGCATGTGAACAATGGGATCCCAGGTCGGAGATGGGGGCATCTGTACGGTCTGATCTATGCCATTTACTGCCCTCTAATAAAGTATTGAAAATTATCGAACTCCTTTGCTATCGGATACAACATGATGACAGGACATTGTACCATACAGTTGACTCTCGTTATCTCGAATAACCGCTTTCGAAGTGAAAATCTGGTCCCTGCCTTAACATGAAAATCTAACAACAGGTAAAAAATATTGTGGAAAAGAGGAGAAATTCTCCTAAGGAGCAATTTCTCATCTTTTCCACAATATTTTCAATATATATATCTCTAACTTCAAGAGTCCAATAGCATAATTATAAATTTGTTAAATGTGGTTGTTCGAATTATTTTTTCCTCAGTTCTGCAACTCTGATATGTCGAGGTACGAATATCTCGAAGTATTTCAGACAGTCTCTTGAACTTCGAGAAAACGAGACTTCGACTGTATGTGGACAGCAAAGGCCCAGACTAGAGTGCGCATCTACGTCCGCTTACAGAATCATTTTTGAACCGCAACATGAGAAAAATCTAACTTTGATATGTGCGCCCAATGAAGACTCAAATTAACCTGCGCATCCGGGCAGTCTGATCAGATTCTTCGCAGTCTACATGAAGAGGATTTGAGTCCTTGGCATCCAAAATGCGTCCTGGAATTCAGATCAGTTTGCTTGTGTTGGGGTTTAACGACACGTCAGCCCTTGTGGGTCATTTTGTGTCGTCTCCCAGAGAAAGGGAGAAAAGTGATAGAAGAGAAAGTAGAGGAGATGAAAGAGAGGGAAAAGGGAAAAAGAGGGAAATGAAAGAAAATGAAGGAACAGAAGAAATTATAACATTCCCCCCCCGACCCCCCCCCCCCCCCCCCCACCTTACCTGCTGCAAGGACAGCAGCCCTTGCCCAACTGTAAGCCAATATCAGTTGGACGCCCCGGTTACCAAAGCTACAGGACACCTTTGCCTCACCCAGCCACCCCTAGATTCAGATCAGACAACGCAAATGCGAAGGTTAATCTGAATTTTCGCAGGGCACACATGTTTAAAGGTACGTTTTCTGACGTGCCGCTCAGTTTCAAGCAAACATTCTTGATATTTTTCTTATTGACCCACAAAAATATAAGTTGTGGTATTCATTAGAAGAGCATCTATGAAGCACTTGAAATGAGTACCCACATCTTTGAGAAATGAAAAAAAGACACTACAATACATACCAATAATTAAAAAACGACCATACTACGCATGTCAGCATACTCAGATCTATCAGACCCTCCACGCAGTCTTATCTGAAACTACAATAGTCAATAACACCATGTATGGTCCTCAATCATTTTATTGGCAAACAATTAAAACCCTGATTGGGTGGATGCACTCCGTGATCTAGGTCTACTCTGGACGCTTACGTCAGAACGTAGGATTTTGTTTTAATTTGGAGGGGTCTGTTATGTATTCGGGATATTGTTTTCTTGTATTTCCACCAAAACATATCTTGTAGGCTACAAACTGACTTGTCCTTGTGACACATCATTCATTGTGTCGATTTGTTTTTGGGTAGAGAATTTCTGAAAGGGTGGGATCGATTCGATCAAGTTATCGTATTACCCTTAGAATTCAGACAGACAGACCCGAGCCGGATTGCTGGCGTGGGATATAAACTGTCGCAATCATCATATCCTGGTCGGTGCCAAGATACTGTCTGAGATTTTAATCCATGCACTATACTCTGATTTAGATTCTACAACAGTTACAAATTTCGCAAGGCAGTTTCAGACAAAGAAACCCGTGTCCCCAGATCTTCGGTAAAATTTTTGCTTCCTCGGTTGACTAAACAATGTGTACTCCTCATAGGAAATAACGTCTGTGTCTAGTAATTTTATCTCCAAGAGACAGAGAATATCAAAACTATGTACTCTGAATATAGATTCAGGGTAAAGGATCCTTCGTTTCAACCCACATACAGTCGAACCTCAATGGCTCGAACATCTTTGGGACCATGGAAATTCGTTCGAGACATGGGTAGTGCGAGCCACTAGGGGTTAATCATGGCACCCGTTCAGGAAGCAAATAGCGATAATTTAGGGAAATCTTTTCGATTTTCTACACAATGATTGTATGTTGAGTGTACTCATTACAATCGCCTCGGTGAGGCGATTCTAATGAGTACACACAACATACAATTCCATGATAAAATAAGAACAAATCCCTAAATATTTGTTTTCTTGAGCTATTGGAAGAATTTTATAGGGACTGAAAAAAGAGTTCAAATCATCCACAGTAAACGAGCCATCCGTGTTCGAGCCATTGAGGTTACACTGTACGTTGAGGCTACCAACTGACAGTGTAGAACAAGAAGTGTTTATATTAGGACAGTTTTTTCGATTATTGTCGCCTATGGAAGCTTAGTGTAAACATAGACAAAACTAAAATTATTGTACAGTCGACTCTCGTTATCTCGAAGTCCAAGGGACTCTCTGAAATACTTCGAGATATCCGTATCTCGACATATCAGGATTGCAGAACTCAGGAAAAAAGATAAATCAAACAACTACATTCACAAATGAATATGTAATTTGAATCCTTAAAAGGAGATATACTGAAAATATTGTGGAAAAGGGGAGAAATTGCTCCTTTCCTCTTTTCCACATTATTTTGTTACCTGTTGTCATAGTTTCATGTTAAAACAGGGACCAAATTTTCACTTTGAGATAAGCGGTAATTCGAAATAAGCGAGTTCGAGATAACGAGGTTCGGATGTATTTGGATCTCGAGGAAACCAGCACTTTAATTTCAAACTAGGCTCAAATCCTATCGAAATTGTAGACAGTTATAAATATTTAGGCGTTTTCTTCACAAAGTCTGGAGGTTTCTTAAAAGCGAGAAAACACGTCGTGGAACAAGCCCGAAAAGCCTTGTATTATTTGTACACAAGAATAAATAACCTTAATCTGCCAACTGATCTACAACTTAAGCTATTTTATCAAACTATTGCACCTATCTATGGGAGTGAGGTCTTTGGCTTTGAAAATATTCAAATTCTCGAAAGATTACACACAGGGTTTCTCCGCACTGTCACAAAAAAACTAAAAGAAAAAGCGCACCACATTATATGTTGCTGGCTGAATTGGGTCGCTACCCCCTTGAAGTTACAATCAAATTACACATGGTAGGTTTCTGGACTAGAATTGTTTCTAGTAAAGAAACCAAACTGTCATACATTCTTTACAAAATTATGAGGTATACCACAAATCTGCATTCAAAATGGATTAACTACGTGAAAACAATTTTTGATGATTGTGGCAAGTCCGCTGTTTGGTTAAATGATGGTTAAATGTATAAAACAGCAGATAAAACGTAAATTATAGGATCAAAATTATCAAGTTTGACACGCTAACCTACAGAACTCGACAAAAGGTACAAATTACCAGCTATTCAAATACTCCATTAAGTTAGAACAATATTTCTTAGTCCTCGAACGTAAAAATTACCTGTCATTTGTAAAATTCAGAACAGCTAACCATCGGCTACCTGTAGAGGTACTTAGATGGGAGGGCGTTCCTCATAGTGAAAGAATCTGCCATTTGTGTGACGCCAATGAAGTCGCCGACGAGTTTCTTTATCTTTTATGCTGCAACCATTTTACTCAAGAAAGAAGGCAATTTATCAAACCATACTACTTTAGACGCCCGAACATTTTAAAATATAAAGAATTAATGAGTTTAACATCGCCAGCTAAACTGAATAAGCTATGCTAGTTTATAAAAGCAATACTCAAACATTTTAACTCTTAAACATTCAACTGAACTGCATATTATACAATTAATTGTAAGTTAATGGTAATCTTTTTTTTTTTTTTTTTTTTTTTTTTTTATCTTTTCCTTTTTTTGTTAGTTGTATAGTCATCAGTACGCATGTAAAACCTAAGTGTCAGTACCTGACTTATGGCTTCAACAATAAGAAGCCCACTCCACTACCCAAGTGGACACACGAAGCTGGGGCGGTGTCGCACCGATGCTGATACATCTCATAGCAACAACGTTGGTGCGACATTGCCTGGATGCCGTGTGGCCAATTCCTGTTTAACATACATAAGCCTAAGTGGAAACAGAATTACCGCTTTAGACAAGGAATTACGTTTGGTCGGCGGTGGGGAGCTTCCACGAGTAAATGTAGAAGCGTTCCGCCGGCGACCGCTTACTCAAAAAAAAAAAAAAAAAAAAAAAAAAAAGAGGAAAAAGGAAAGAGGAAAAAGGAAAGAGGAAAAAGGAAAACATCTTATATGTCTAACTATATATGCATGTAACATAAAATGATACTTGTGAAGATGATGACCCCTTTCCGATTTAAATGGACTAACTGAAATAAGTGTGTTTGTGCACCGGATGCATGCCGACAAACAAGTTTGTAGTGTGGCGTAGCCACGATGCCACAACTTACATTGGGACACCGTTGCGACGCCACGCAAACCTTGTAAAGGGATGGCAGTGCGTTGTGAACGGGGCAGATATTTGTGCTGGTGAACATACCTGTTAAAATTTGCATTTATTCTTTGATTAATTATCCAAATTTATTTATAGCACATTTATAAATTAATCCTTTTAGAATACTAAGTTCCTATTTTTCTTTCTTGTATCTGTGCTCACAAATTAACCGACAATAAAATGTGTGTATGCACGCGATTCGTGTGCCTTCTTAATGGTCTGGTGATCTTTATCATTATAAAAAGCTGTGTCTTGGAGAAGGGACCTTTGAGCTGTGTTTTGGGTTGTCATTTCCTGACAACACTCCGTCATATGTGATTTCATCTTTTGACAACATATTACCACATGTAATAGTTTTGTAGCAGAACATCGACTGACCGGGCAGAACTGTCCGGTTGTGCAGCCTTGTCTACGATTTAGCAGAATACATACCCGAGAATTCGAGTTTACAGTTTTATAAGGGACAAAACTGTGTAGTTTCTGTACTACTAAGTATATAGGAGGTTGCCTCCCTTGGTATACAAAACGAAGAAAAAAATCCCCCCCCCCCCCCCCCCCCCTTATTTAATACTGTACGTATTCTGAGAAAAATAAAGCTGATTTGATTTGATATATTAGGAATAGTCTTATTTGTGATTGTAGATTGAGGCTAGTATGCATTCTTATCATGATCATGTATTTTCATAATGCTTTTCAGAGTAAATATACTGTTTACAACATATATTTCCGCATAAATCAGAAGTTTTATTCTAGCCCATTAAATAACTTTCATTAGTGCGAAAATATAGGGTTTCAAAAAATATAATAATTCTTTGAAGAAGAAATATCAAATTACCTTAGTTAAAACTGTTTTAATAAATAAATAAATAAATAAAAACAATATAAGTAGATATATACTATTTAGTTGTTAAAAAATGATTTACTATCGTCTTCGTCCTCCATTAGTTAGACGAGAGAGAGAGAAAAAAAAAAAAAAAAAAAAAAAAAAAAAAAAAGAACAAAAAACAACAAACAATCCTTGATTTGAAAAATAGTTTGTTCAGTTTAGAAATTTTCACTGTAAAATATAAAAAAAACAAACAAAAAAAACAAAAAAACAAAAAAAAACCCAAAACAAAACCAAACAAACAAACAAAAAACAAACAAACAAACAAAGAAAAGACAACAACAAAAAACTTGACATTAAATGAGTCTTTGGAAGGAAAAAAATTGAAAGAAATAGAAAAAGTTTAAAGCTTTGTGATATATTTTATATCAACAATTTAAGTATAATTTTGCATAAAGGTACAGAAAAACAAATTCACTAATTGCTATTTATGATTTATGAAAACTATATATATAGGAAACTTACTTAAAAACTGCTAAGTCAATTTTGAAAATTAAAAAAAAATATTTCAGTTTCATTCTTTCATCTTTGATACAAAGTCATTTCATTTAAACTGATACAAAGTAATTTTACCAATAAGAAAGGAATAAATGAATGAAAAATAATATATGACAAACTAATACTCACTTCTAAAACACATCTTTTGCATTTAAGGACAGTGTTACCAAAACTATTTTGGAGTGGGTAAATGTCCTCTTTTAGGTTAAGAGGGGTGGGTAATTTTTTATTTGGGTTTTAGGGCCCTTTCAAGAATATTTCACTTATATCGATCCGATAGTTCATCAAAGTTGGGCGAAAACCTGAGAACCCAGTGAAAAACCACATGACCATCCTTAAGCAGAACTTGGCTTTCCCACATGTGACACGAGCGAGACTCGAACCACAGTGGTGAGAAACCTAATGGATTAAGAGTCCAATCCATTAGGCTACGGCTGCCCGCTAAGGGTGGGTAAAGGTCCGGTGGGCAAATGTACGGGGTGGTTAACAATAACAGGCCATACCTTGTTGAAACAGTTGAGTAGCAAAAAATATTTTTTTTTTTTGCCAAAGACTGAAAACTTGAGAAAATTTAGGTATTCTACCAGATGAAAATCCTGTGATTAAAATATTATCCAATATGTAAAGTTCTAGATTAGCATGTGAATCGCGCATTCTGATCTTGTTTGTCACTGCTTGTTCATTGTGTCATTTGATACAATCTGCCGTTACTCCGGCACATCATCTTCTAACATTTAAATCATAATAATAATAATGTTTTTATTTATAGAGAAAGACCATTTTTCTCCAGTCTTCCCTGAGGTCCTCTTTTAAACTACGCATACAAATTTACAATATATACAGAATACATGAAAATGTACAATGTTATAGTCCGACATCACACAAACTCACAAGCACAAAAGCACAAACAACCATGCACTTGTAATTTACACTTTCACACACATAAATAACTACTGGAAGAAGGGTCCTATAGTACATTTTATGTTCTGTTTTGTGAATGAAACCACTGAAGATATTTTGATTTGAATTGTGGCAGGGATGTACTTTGTATATGCAATTGAATTTCGGAAGAGTTCTACATTTGGTTTGGGCACATAGAGCAAATTTGCTGTAGTTGATCTGAGAGGCCTTTGGTGGATATCTGATGTGTAATGATGAATTTCTTTCAGATAGGGTGGTGTTTAGTCATTTATTATTTTATATATTAGTACTGCTTTTTGATAGATAACTCTGTCTGGAAACCTCATCCATTTAAGCTCAAAGAATAGTTCTGAGGATGGGGTTTCCATATCTTTATCTAAAATAATTCTTGCTGCCTTTCTTTTGAAATTTAACCATAGTGTTTGTGAGTGTGGTATTAAGGTTGCCCCATACAGTGCAACAGTAGTCAATATGGGGAAGAATGTATGCATTAAAGAATAATTTTCGAATGGGTATAGACAGACAAATAGCATTTTATCCTATTAAGTAGGTAGAGTAAAGAGTTGCATTTCTTAATTGTGGCCTCAACCTGTTGCGACCAGGATAGATTGCTGTCTGATTTTGCGAGATCTGTATTTTCTCTTGAGAGAGTCTGAGGTCTGGGGGATTCTCCATTATTTTGTTTAATTGCTCTTGAGGATATAAACATAGCCTTTGTCTGAAGAATATAAGCAATCATTTTGTTTCTTTCACACCATTCAAGAAAGTTTTTCAGATCAATACTTATGCGGTTTGTTAGGTGCAGAATATAGGGATCAGAAGAGAATAATTTAGCATCATCTGCAAAAAAGGTCCAAAAGCACAGCTTGATGTGGACAGGGGTAGATCGTTAATATATAGAAGGAAAAGAAGGGGTCCAAGAATCGATCCCTGAGATATAAGTTTAGGAACTGAAAGTTTACCCGAGATGTGTATTTTTTGTGTCCTTTTTGTCAGATATGAACCATACAAGGAACTCTGACCAAATTTGTATGCAGTCAGCTTGTGAAGCAGCAGTTTGTGGTTTACTAAATCAAAGGTTTTTGATAGGTCTGGAAACACTGCTCCCACTGTTTCGCCATCAGTTAATGCATGTAACAAATTATCCACAATGTTTGTCAGGGCTATCTGACATCAATGTGATTTCCTAAAGCCAGGTTAGTTTTTGCACAGGAATTTATTAGTTTCCAAGTATTCAATCATGCAGTTGCTAACATGGCGTTCAAAGACAGAATTGATTATAGGCAAAACAGAGATAGGCCTATAGTTGTTGATGTCAGCCTTGCTGCCTCGTTTGAAGATTGGGGAAACTTTTGCCCGTTTAAGCATATCTGGATATGAGTTTGATTTGATACTTAAATTTAGAATATGGTTAAATGGCTTACATATAATTGGTGCAGGCATTTTTTGAAACTTTGCACTAATATCGCCTACTCCTGTGGCTTTGTAACTTGAAGGGTTTGGAGTTGCTTCAAAATGAAGGATTCCGTGACTTCAGCAATACAAAATTCTGGAGCATCTTTTAAATTTTGACTATAGTGCCGTCGGATATTGCCTATGTCAATGTTGCCATCAGATCTTATTGGTGTTTCAGTCCTGACTGATTTATGAACAGATGTGAAATATTCATTAAAAGTATTTGCAACTGTTTCTGGATCCAAGATTGTATTTCCATCCTTATTGTCAATAAAATTTGTGACTGTTTTCGCTCCTTTGCCATTGATGTCATTTAGTGTGTGCCAGAGGTCTTTTGGATTTGTTGAGGTGTTATACAGTTGGAACAGACTTGGGTTTTTGATTTCTTTATCAAACTTTTCACTTTGTTTCTCCAAATATTGTATTGTTGAGTATTTGAAGATTTTTTATACTGATCTCTCATTTCCTAGCCTGTAATATGTCATTAGTTACCCAGTTCGGTTGTTTTTTGCCTTTTTACACGGCGTTGTTTCTTTGATGCATGATTTGAAAGAACAGAGTTGAAAATGCTTGTAAAGAAATCTAGCGCATCACTGGCACCATCAAAAATGTCTATCACTGACCAAGGCTGATTTTTTCAAATCATATAGAAAGTTTGTCTCATTAAACCTTTTAGTGTCTCTGTAGGTTATGAATTTATGCACTGATCCCTTATTAAAAGATTTTGAAAGTTTTCTTGTGTTACACACAGGGTAGTGGTCACTAATTGCCAGAACAGGCACACTTATGTCTATGATATTTTCAGGTGTATTTGTGTATACGTGATCAATTAGTGTTTCAGAATTTTCCGTTACTCTTGTTGGCTCGGTAACTAGTTGTGTAAAGTTAAAACTATCTGTAATATGTAACTAGTGTCTTGTCCTAGTGTTTTCTCGTAATAAGTTGAAGTTAAAGTCACCAAGCATATTTATTTCTTTTGCCTCCAAATAAGCTTTTTTAATGGCTTTCTCACATTTTCTGTCTACAAATTCAAAGCTGAGGGAGATCTATAGCAGTAAAAGATCAAGAATGGCTTTTGAACATTGTTTCTTACTTCCATCCACAACATTTCAGTATCAATGGTTTCCAAGTCCTCACGATGAATGCATACAAGGTTTTCTTTAGTATAAATAATCAGACCACCTCCATGACTGTTTCTGTCTTTACGTATGAAATCATAGCCAGGGATCAATAATTCATTATCTGAAAATTCACTATTCAGGAAGATTTCACATGAACATAAATTATCAATAGTTTGTTCCAAGACTAACAGTTCAAGTTGATCAAGCTTTGGATATAAGTAATGTATGTTTAAATGGGTAATATTGAGGCCTTTTGTATTAAACCATGCATTGACTTGAGGACTCTGGATGCCGTCAATATGTGAGATTTGTGAGTCACCTTCATTTACACAAACATGTTCATTCAGTTGCTCTGCTGATGCCATGGCAGAAATGACATAGGCATCATCATTACTGGCATTTGATTCCTGTTCTGTTTGTAGCTGTTCTAGGGGCTGTTGTTGTTCCAGCTGGTGTTTTTGTGGTTGTTCCAGCTTTTATTTTTGTTTCTCTGTTGTTGTTTCTGTTCCCATTTTTGCTCCTGTTGTTGTTCCATATGTTGTTCTTGTTGTTGTTGCTGTTCCTGTTTTTGCTGTTCCCATTGTTGCTGCTGCTTATCCTGTTGTTTTTGTACCTGTTGCTCGTTTCTCCACCCTAATGTCCTCCCATTCTAAAAATTCTGCTCTTGTTCAGACGTGTTAGCATAATGCATAGACAGGTTAAGTTTTTCCTTCAGTGTTTCACATATTGTTTCTCCGAGAATTTTTCCACCCTGCGCATTTAGGTGGAGATTATCTTTGTACAAAGTGGTATTTAGAGAGCCATCATTTAAGAATCCATGTGTTTTGTCTATGAAACAATATGACTTGGAGTCACATACTGTATTAATCTTTCTGGCGACAGAATGTGTACAATACTGGTTAACCGCTTAGAGAACTAAGCCTACCCAGTAAACGTGCAGTTAGGTAAACTTACCGCGCTCGACATGACCCCATTGGGTTGACTGGGCCGTAAAACCTCAACACAAACAAACAAACTGTCTTAATGCTTGATTAATATTGGCTATTACTTGATTGGCAAGTTTTTCCTCTTTCCTTGGAAGAACTGATGATAGCATTAGCTAACATTTAGAGTTAATATACCCAATGGTGTCTGCTATATCTTTATAATGCTCAAGGACTGTGTCTGTTGTGTCACCATCAGACAGATTATTTGTTCCACCATGAATTACAATTGCATCAACATTGCACAGTTCGTCATCATTTTGGCCATATTAATGATTGTGTTATGAATAACTTGTAATCTGGCTCCTGTGTGTGTGTTTTTTATCTTGATCTGTAGGTTAGGCTCATACATTTTCTTTCAACTCAGATTGCTTGTTATAGAGTCACCAAGAATCAGGGACTGGGTGTTGCAGAATCTTTCATTTTTATCTGCATGAAAACCTGAAGCCATTTCACTTCTTTCACAAGTGTTTTCTTCCCTGTTTGAGTCTTCTGTCTGTGTAATTTGATGGCCCGTGTACTCATTGGACTTAACTTGACTGTGTCTTTTGTGAAAAGTATTGACCGATCAATTTGTCCACTCAGTTTGGTCATTTCTTCCAGAAATGTGTTTTTGAGGTCATTTATTTCTTTGCTAGTTTTTGTTTAATTGTGTTAGATATGCCTGTTGCTGTTGTTATTTGACGTACAAGATCTGACTTTTCTTTTGAGACAGTGGCTAGTGATGACTTCATTGTGTTTCTTCCTGGTGACAGAGAGTAAGTGCTGACCCCTGAGAAAGCTTCTCCTGTAGGGAAATAATTTCCTTTTCATATTTTTTACATTTGTCAGACTCTGTCTTTAGATTTGATGACAAAGTAACCTTTGTTCCTTACACATTCACAGTTCGCGTATGAGTTTCTCATTTTCCATTCTTAACTGTTTGGACTGGGACACAAAATCTTTAAATCTTACTTACTGTGTTCTCTTTCTTACGAGAATTCAGCTGTGATTGACATTTTTGCAAGTCAACAATTTCGTCTTTGAATGGGCAGTCAGAATGTTCTGATGACTTCATTTTTGTATGAATTTCTTGGTCCGCATCAGTCTCAGACTTGCCGACAAGATTTTGATCCTTTGTATGAGTGATCTCTTTAGTTGTACTGTCTTTTGATTTAATGCAAATTTCTCTACCCATTTGTCCTTCTCCTGCCTTAGTCAGCTCTAAAACTTCCGTTTGATTAGGGTTCTCAGACAATACAGAATCTTGCTCCCTCTGAAAGGGTTGTTTCAGGAACGTGATCTCGTTAATAACAAATATATGATTTTTTGTGGCTATTTTTGCACTTTATTTTTGTAGTTCTCTGGTGTTAAAATTCGTTGTTTGTTCTTCTTCTTGCTAAATATTGGGCTAACATAATGCAAACTACTATTGGCATTAGAATTGTGTGATGGAGAGCCTTGGACTGGTGTTGATCCAAATAGCTTGCTGAAAATACCTAAGGGACTACTACTATTTTTATTGTATTTTGGTGGAAAAGGTCCATGGAAAGGTGTCTCATGAACAATAGTTGGTTGTTTTCTGCTTGGAGTTTGTTCATTTACACCATCAGTGATAAGGTTCTGATTCTCAGATTGATTAACCATAAATTACAGTTTTTGAAATTCTGTAGACTTCCAAAGTTTTGCACCAACACCTTGAATTAATAGTTTCTGGGTCCTATAAAGGGTCAAAGTCACTTTCTGACCCTCTGTGGTGGTACTGGCTGAAATTGCTGAGTTTTTCTTGCCTATAAAGTCATATAGCTCTGTCAGTTTTCAAGCAAAATCATCAAAAACACTTTTGAAATAAAACTTCATTGTGAAGCATTCTTCATTTTTGAAGAAGTTATGGTCAACAGGTCTGGTGTGTTGTTATGGTTATAACTATCAGTTTTTTTTATTATTTTCTAGATTATTTGTTGCCATTATTGGATGCTAATCCTTATTTAGCTAGACTAAGTGTGATTTAAATATATACTTGTTATACAATTAGTAGAGTCAGTAAGCACTAGGATTTACGTAGATATATTAATCCTTGTAATAACACTGGCAGTGTTTCACTTTTACAGGCGTCTCAGGTTGGATAATCCACTATAATCTGATGCTATGTTAATTCTGTAGAAGAGCTTGCTGTATGGGAATTCTAGATTACCATGTGCATAACCGCTTTCTGATCAGGTGCGTTGCTGCTTGTCCATACATTGTTTCATTCAATACGATCTGCCGGCACATTGTCTTCTAATAGTTAAGTCCTAGTTATACCATGGCTCTTGCACATGTACGATGTGATAATGCACAAGCATGAGCGAGTGCATTATCGCACTCACATGCGAAGAACCATGGTATAACTGATTCATCAGATTTGCATGAAAGTAGATCATCTACATCCCGAGATATTTCATGCTGACGACAGAAACAATATCTGTTCCGTTACATTTCTCACCCTCTCTCTTGACTTCGTTCCGAAGTCACACACGTCTCACTAGGCGAATCCGAGGGCGGAGGCTATGCAACACACTAAGGACACTCACTGTCTTCCATCCCACTGCTGCCACCAAAGTAGCGTGAAACCGGGTCTTCTACGAAGTCAAGCACCGCGGTCACCTATCCAGGTACTAACCGAGATGTACGTTGCTTAACTTCGTAAAAAAGCCAATCACTCTATTATTGTAGCCATAAAAGCCAGCTTCCACAGCTAGGCTGTAGAAGTGATATAAATATATATTTCGTTACATCTGTATCTGTGTATCTATATGTATATCGACAATTGTGCCGCCTCTAAAACCCCAAAATACCATATTTTTCATTTTACAACATGAATACAGACAGTATTGACATTAGAAAGAAAAGAGAGCGTTATTTTAAACGAACATTAAAACCAGTCTGAACACATTAAAGTAATGTCGTTATTGCAATGTACGTGGTGTTATTTACGTTACCACCGATAGAACAATTATTGAATGCAAAATCTCTTGAAGATGTTTGTCTGTTGAAACACTCTTCAGAAAATTAACAGACAAGGTAACCGACCACCTTGGTGTTCCCGAAATTAAGATGCCACGCCCACTTTCAATTTTCAGCCAGTCAGATAACTAGATCAAGATTGTTGATACAAATTCACGTACTTGATGACAAACCGTGGAGATCTAAATCAGTTGGCTTCTGAAGAAGCCAAACGATTTGGATCTACACTGTTTGTAAAGGCAGTGCATAGGGCTCAGCAGGAACAGGACTAAAACTGGTACACAAAGCAAATACAAACTCAAGCTAATTACTCTCTTTTCAAAATCGTGTGGAAACACGTTTTCATGTTAGAATTCTTTTACGACAGCCATATACAATAAAAACTATAGCCTCACATCTTTGAAACCTTTTATTGTCTTTGAAAAACGCAATTAGATCTCTGGTTTTGCTTGACAAAACCGTTATTTATATCTTTGACCCAAAGGTCAGGCGTTTCTATTGTGTACATCGCTGATTCAAGATGACATCGTCATCACTGGAATAGTTCATTTTCCGAAAGGGATGTTAAGTCTACTGTTTATTTATCACGTTTTTCTGGCTAAATTATGTTTATTTTGTTGCAGTTGTCAATCATTTTAAAAATCGTTTAACTGAAGTCTTAACTTCCTCCCTGACCTTAAGTCTGTAAACCAAAAAAAAAAAAAAAAAAAATCTGTAAACAACGATAGTAGAAAAATCAACATTTTCAATAGTATGATCCTGAATTACGTCACGGAAACCCTGCGGTCATATTTGTCTGAAGCTGCAGCTTTTTGTTTGCATTGTAAAAATGTGTTTAGACAAGTTTTGAGATTCCTGTGGGGTATTATAAAAAGTCATGGAGAAATTCGAAAACGACAAAAGGAGTACATTACGAAAACATGCCCATTCAAATATACTGAAAATGTTACCACCGATTTTAGATAAAAAAAAATCTGATATTCTTCATATTTCTGCTCAAAACATAGATTGAGGCGGTTCTAACGCGTACCCACAATCTATGTTTTTGAGCAGAAATAAGAAAAATAATGTTTACTTCTGTAAACTCCAGTTTTTTTTCCACATTAAGTGGGGTTTAAAGGGGTCAAAATTATATAGGCATGTTTTCGTGATATGACTGTCAGGTAGGGTTTTTACGATTTTTTTTACCTTTTTATATTTAATTTTGTATTGGGAAACAGTCTTTCGAAACGATGTATGTCCATACAAGTATAACCTTTCACAAAAAGCTTAGTCTACGCTTAGTCTACGCAAAGCGTAAACCAAGCCTTTTGTGAAAGATCATACTTGGTTATTATAATGTTGAGCATTTTCTAGTGTAAGCTTATGCATGTACATGATTATAATAATGTTGAACAGTCCATGGACAATAGCATTAACTATGACATTCATAAAGTGCTTCCGGGGCAGTGGCAAACTCTAATGGGCGTAGACAGTATTTTTCTGTAGAATTTCGGAATCTGGTCACTTTTAGCGACAAAACACTTCCGTAAATCTGATACGGAAGTTTTCTATTGACAAATGAGACCACTAGACCCTGATCATCTGAATCAACTACAATGTCTGATCGGAGCCTTTCCTTTATAGGACAAATGCAACAGGCGAACTGCGATCATGTAATTGTAGTAATAATGTGTATACATATTAGTCACCATCATTTGTGAAACGAATGCACGGCAATGTTAATACCAAGCAATAGAAGCACATGCATCAGTTATAGAGTTTTGTGAATTTCATTTCCTCAAAAATGATGACCGTTTCGTTCAGTTTAAGATGTGGAAACATTACAGGATCGGTGCCTTGACGTCATGACGTCAACGTAAAAATCCTGTTTATCCTTTTCAGCCGTGTAGACTAAGACAGAAACTTTTGCAAACCGTGTAGATCCAGATGAGATGGCTTGTAATGAGCCGTCTCATCAGGATCTACACTGTTTGCCATTCTATTCTTGATTTACAACTGCCACTCTTTTGTCAGCAATCGATGTGTCCAAAAGCAGAAATGGAAGAGTCTATTTCAGAAAGCCAGGGTTAAAAGGGTTGTGAGAGCGTGATATGGATCTGGAAAAATCGAGGCTTTCAACTGATCCGGCTATGAAAACTTCTGTTTGAATACAAAAGCAATATCACTAATAAATACACACCTGGACAGAAGTTAAGCACCCTCTCGAAATTTCACCGCAATTTTGAAAGGTATCTCTTTGAAATAATTCCAAACTGATGAGCATTTTTGCATCTTGAAAGATTTGTGAAGAAAAACTATCACAATAAGACCCGCCTTTAGGTGTTACCTCGCAATGTTTGACTAGTTAAATAGCAAATATGAGGGTAGATAAAAATGTGTACAGCCTTTAATTAGCATTTGTCCACGCATCTGTAAAACATAAATCAATCCATCCATCCGTCCGTCCGTCCGTCCGTCCGTCCGCCCGTCTATCTATCTATCTATCTATCTATCTGAGACACGCGATGAGAAAAAGTGCTATATGCTAACAGTAAACCCCAAGATCAACCAGCAAATCTGATAAGGAACTTTGGTATATACATGTAAATCGATAGGGACTTTGGTATATACATGTAAATCGATAGGGACTTTGGTATATACATGTAAATCGATAGGGACTTTGGTATATACATGTAAATCGATACGTTCAACATTATTCAGGGATTCTGTAAGCGGACAGCGAAGTCCCTTATAAGACTGTGCGGTTGCGCATACTGATCTGGGCAATATCTTTGTTTGTTTGAGCTGAGGTTCAACGCGACTTTCAACAATCGCTCAGTCATGTCATGACGTCTTTGTGTGATGATGGGAAAATAATGCCATATTTTTGTGTGTGTCTCCTTGCAATAGCATGTCCCAGACATTATCATTACGTAAACACGCCTATTCAAATATATTGAAAAGTTTACAACCAAAAAAGGAAAATTTTCAGACAAATAATTCTGATATTTTTCATATTCCTGCTCAAAACATTGATTATGGGTGCTCGTTAGAACCGCCTTGGCGAGGCGGTTCTAACGAGTACCTACAATTAATGTTTTTTTAGCAAAATAATAAAAATAATGTATACCCCTGTTAACCCCAATTTTACTATATAAAAGTGGGGTTTAAGTGGGCAAAATTATATAGGCGTGTTTTCGTGATGGACAGGATACTACTACCCGTTGCTTCATACTGACACCTGTGTGTACCTAATGCTGAGTGCCAAGAGACAGAATTACTAGTACCAATTCTATAAAGTTTTAGGTATGACCCGGCTTGAGGTCGAATGTGAGTGTGTATATGTCACCTATACGAATACGTAACAGACGTGTTACATATGCGTACATTTGTACGCATACGTAACAATTACACATGGGTAAGAGTGTCACATGTCGAATTTTACACATAGGCAAAGAAAACGAAATCTTCACATTTTATAAAATTGCAACAAAAGAATAAATATATTTCGATAGTGTAGACGAAACGTAGCGATTGCTACTCACTTTGTCTCAAACCACTCTAAAAAGTGTAATCCTGATCAGATGTTAAGGTAACAATATGACGGTTAATCTGGGTCTACACTTCTTTCATGTCACTAATGCTGGCTTGTTTACGCGTATATCAGCTGTCCATTGTCAGAACAAAAAAAAAAACAAAAAAAACAACAACAACAACAAAACATGAATCCCGAATGTCGGATAAAGCGTATCAGTAACAATATCCTAGCCTCGTGCGGTGTGTGTGTGTGTGTGTGGGGGGGGGGGGGGGGTGGGGGGGGGGGCGGGGTGGAGGAAGAGGTGGTGTTGTAACTTCCTATATATAACATAGTACGGATGTGCGTGCCGAATGGCCCCCTTTTTCAGCTGCCAGGTATATGATTGGCCCCCTTTTTTCGACACAAGTATATGACTTACCCAATTTTTCTTGATTGGTATATGAAAGGCCCCACTTTTTCTGACGGTATATGCACATATGTTTCACTCGGAGATTTTTAGGCTGCTTGTTCTCTTGGTATTCAATGAATTGACTGCATTATTTGTCTAACTACCAGCAATAAATGAGTACAAAAATCAACGGGCAGTATATGAATGGGTCAACATTTCAGATTATCTAGTATATGAATATGTCCGTTTTTTCAAAGGCCTGGTATATGAATGGGGTAATTTTCGAAATACTGGCTCGCACACCTGTACAAAATTATCCCCAAGTTACCCCCCCCCCCCCCCCACGAGATCCCAGCTAGCATTCTTTATAAAGCCGACGTAGCTGACGGGCCGAATAACGGTCCGCTAGAGATTTATAAAGAATGTTTACTTTTGGATTTACACCTTAAATGCTTCAGTTGCAATGCTCATGAAGGTCCTATTATATCCTTACAGAAGGTAAAAAAGAATATTGGCACACTTCAAAGACAATCTTTGCGACTAGAAGTTTCAGTTATAGCAACGGAGACGTAATCTACTTAACCCATGCATATCACATAGTTGCAGTTGTCAGTTTCTGACGAAAGAATGTGCACACTACTTGTTATCTGCTTAGAAGACTAAGACTGTCCAGTAAAAGTTTGGTTAGGTAAGGTGACAGCGCTCGACATGACTCAGGTGGGTGACTGGGCCATAAAACCTCAACAAACACAAACAAAAGCAATAGTTTTGCATCCATGCTTAATATGTATCTAAAATGCTTAATACATATGCCCCCTATCTACTAAACACGAACATCTTGGAGTTAACAGCCCAGACATTGCTACAGATCAACTAAATATTGATCGTATGAAAATATCAGAATGAGCAAAAGCTTCGATTGTAACATGTAAGCCTTTAACCCATTTATGCCGAGTGGACTCTTCTTCCTTAACTCTTTGGACGGATCCAATTCCTATATAAAGGGTGTCAGGTTGGATTTTATTATTACCATGTTTCATAGAAGTTTCTGAACGTTAGGCTTAAATGGGTTAAAATCAGAAACACTACTGATTACATGCAAAACAAGCGCATCTGCTCCTCCTGTTAACTAATAAATATTACTTAAAGGCTCCATATTCCTCTAAAATAGACATTTTTATTATCCTAGAAAGGTTAAATAAATAGATATATGGTATTAATACAATCATAAAATGTTGCACCTGACAAGCCTGTAAAATTTCAGTAAGTCTCTCGTTCTTGAACTGGGTCATAAATGAAATGATTTTTATCATATCCCTGAATTGAATTAATGTTGGCAACAATAATTCAGAGATGCGATAAAAAGTCATTTCATTTTTTATCCTGTTCAAAAATGAAAGACTAACTGAGATTTTTACAGGCTGTCAGATGCCACATTTAATGATTGTATTAATATCATATATCAATTTGTAAACCTTTCTTGGATAAAAAAAAATGTGTGTTTGTGAGGAATATGGAGCCTTTAAGGTGTCATATTGCTGATGACTTCTCTTAGCATAAACATATAGATTGCATTACAGAAAAAAAGCACGGCCAAAAGTAATTATAATGCGTTTATTGAAAAATGACCTTGCAAGAAAATCTCAAGGGACAATGTATACAGCTTAAATAAGACTTTTGTTAGAATAAGCAGACATCGTTTGAAAGAACGGCACAAGGTACACTAGACTGCGAGGTCGATGGCACGCCGTCACAAAATCCTCAAGCTCGGTATTAATGATGCTAATAGCGTGACGGACGGCCGGATGGAAAAAAAATAATGTGGCTCTCATACACCCTGACCACGTGGAAAAGTCATGCGGCAAGTTTGGTTAATTTCCGCCCAGTGGTTTAAGAGACACCGTGACGGACAGATGGATAGACGGAAAAATAGTGTTGCTCTCGCACACCATTACCACGCGAGGAAGTCGTGTAGCAAGTTTGGTTAAATTCGCCCTGTTGTTTAGGAAGAGATAGTGTGACGGACGGACGGAGGCGTTCACAATATAAGCATACGATCGGACGGAGACTTTCACAATATCCTTATAAGCATACAGCTATATTGCATCTGGAAAAAGGAAAACCATAGAGTTTTATTTTACGAAAAAGTACAATAACAGGGCCACGCCATGCGAAAACGTGTCGTCAATGCATATACGAACAATACACTATCCGCTAACAGAATCACTGAATACTACAGGGCCCAAATTGTTCAAAGCGTCGTAAACAATTGGGCCCTGAATGTATGAATGGAGAGAAAATGCCCGAATGATACTTTGCGCATGCGCAGGGTGACCTGGTTTTGCCCGTGTTCGAAGGAACCTTTTCGTTTGACGCGGACCAATATTACACTTCCATAATTCCTATTATTGTACGTTTTATAAAATCAAACTTTATGTTTTTTTTTTTTTTCTTCTTGTCTCTGAAGGTTCCCCAAACGTATCGTCATAATATTTCTGTAAGGATACCAGTTTCGTTGTAAGGATAACAGTTACCTTTTATTTTATTTTGTTAATCATAGTTAAACATTATCACTGCGCAAGCACATTGTTGGAGTTTCTTTTTTTTGTTGTTGTTGTTGTTGTTTAAAATTGCTATACAGTCGAACACCGATGGCTCGTTTACCATGGCTAATTATTCGAACTCGTTTTTGAGTCCCTACGAAATTCTTCCGATAGCTCAAGAAAACAAATATTTAAGAAATTTTCTCATTTTATCGTGAAATTGTATGTTGTGTGTACTCATTAGAATCGCCTCATCGAGGCGATTCTAATGAGCACATTTAACAAACAATCACTGTGTAAAAAATCGAAAAAATTTCCCTAAATAATCGCTATTTTCTTCCTGAACTGGTGCCATGATTAACCCTCAGTGGCTCGAACTACCCGTGTCTCGAACGAATTTCCATGGTCCCAAAGATGTTCGAGCCATTGAGGTTCGACTGTATATAGTAGCTAACATTAATAGCCCGTGTTGAAAAATATCCAGTAAAACTTCAATGACTCTAACACCGATGGCTCGTTTACCGTGGCTGATTCAAACCCGTTTTTGAGTCCCTAGGAAATTCTTCCGATAGCTAGGGAGCTTTTATCACGAAAAAGTATATTGCGTGTACGCATTAGAATTGCCTCATTGGGACGGTTCTAATAAATACAATGAACATACCATTATTTTTTTATAGAAGATCAAAAAGACATCCCTAACTATCCCTTTGCCTTCTGACTGGCGTTATGGTTAACCCTCATAGGCTCGAAGTACCCATGGATAGAACAATTTTCATGCTTCCTATAAATGCCAGAGCCATTGAATACGACTGTAGTTTAAAATGTACTTGTTGCCCTTATATTTTTACACTTGAATTTTATACAGGAGAATAATAAATAAACTTAGGCTTCCGTTCGCATCCTGATAGTGAAATTTATGACTATTATTGTATGAATATGAAATCAAATATGTTTAAAACATTTCACAAGGAGAACCGGAATTCCCTTCACTGGATCGATGTAAGACATATAAAGCGGAAGCTTGTATCAGTGTAATGGTAACTTTGCATTACGGAAACATGCCTATTCAAATATATTGAAAATTTCACCACCAAAAATGAAAGGTTTCAGATAAAAATTCTGATATTTTTCATATTTCTGCTCAAAACATACATTGTGGGTACTTGTTAGAACCACCTCGCCGAGGCGGTTCTAACGAGTACCCACAGTGTATGTTTTTGAGCAGAAATAAGGAAAATAATGTATATTCCTGTAAACCCCAGTTTTACTGTATAAAAGTGGGGTTTGAGGGGTCAAAATTATATAGGTATGTTTTCGTGATGGTAATGTTGTGTACGCTGAACATTATTGTTATAGGCCGACCAAACTGATCTATCGCTTTGCTCTTTTAATTATAATATTTATACGTATATATTGCGTAAACAGATATTACCTGTGCAGGTGAGTGAATATCTGTGGAACACAAAATTTTCTGACTGCCTTGCCTAAATTGTACAGTGGACGTATCCTAACAAAATACAATCGACTCTCGTTATCTCGAATTCCAAGGGACTCTCTGAAATACTTCGAGATACCCGTACCTCGACACATCAGATTTGCAGAATTGAGGAAAAAATAATTAGAACAACCACATTTAACAAATATGTACGTAATTGGACTCCTGAAGTTAGAGATAAATTGAAAATATTGTGGAAAAGAGGAGAAATTGCTCCTTAGGAGCAATTTCTCCTCTTTTCCACAATATTTTTTCTACCTGTTGTTAGATTTTCATGTATAAGCAGGGACAAGATTATCACTTCGAGATAAGGGGTTATTCGAAATAAGCGAGGTCGAGATAACGAGAGTCAACTGTATTAAGTTCAAATGTCAAAGCGACAGGTCAGTCAGGCCGGTCTATACCAGAGACTGTATGTACATAACATGAACCGATAAACACCCCGCCAGTTAGGCTGTAGATCCTAAATGGGCTGGCAATCTGATAACAATTAATTGTGTTGGGGTTAAACGACACGTCAACCCTTGTGGGCCATTTTGTGTCGTCTCCCAGCGAAAGGGAGAACAAAGATAGAAGAGATAGTAGAGGCTTGGTGGGGGGAGGGAGGGGGGAGAGGGGCGGAGGGTAACTTGGGGTAATTGTGGTACGGGTGTGCGTGTCAGTATTTCGAAACCTACCTCATTCCTATTCATTCCTTTGATATTTTATACCCATTTATTGCTAGTAGTTAGACAAATATAGCAGTCAATTCCTTGAATACCAAAAGAAGAAGCAGCCTTGAAAAAATCTCTGAACGAAAAATATACGCATATACCGGGATGTCAGAAAAGTGGGGCCTTTCACCTAAGACTCAAGAAAAATCGGGTTATATACTTTTTGTTGTAAAAAGGGGGCTAATCATATACCTGACAGCGCTGAAAAAGGGGGCTATTCGGCACGCACATCCGTACTATGCCATATATAGGAAGTTACTCACCCCGCTCCCCCACCCACGAGAGTAGAGAAGATAAAAGGGAGCAATGAAAGTGAAGAAACAGAAGAAATAAAAACATCCACTCTCTACCCTTACCTGCTACAAGGATAGCAGGCCTTGCACAATTGTAAGCCTATATGAGTTGGCCGCCCCAGTGACGTAAGATACACGACACCTTCGCCACACCCGACCACCCCTCTAATCTGGCCATATGATATTTGCGGATTAAATCAAGCAATTAATAAGCAGATGTGTACCACGCCCGAGTGTTATTTTATCATAGTCGTTATGGCTACTGGTATACAGTGTTCACGCATGCCGCCCACTAAAATAAAAGGACACACACACACACACACACACACACGAAAATCGGAGACTCTGTTATATTGTCTCTTCAAATACAGCTATGTAGTTTTTAGACCTTGAGCCGGCCATAGACCCCCCCTCCCCCTTCCCTCCCCCAGGGGGAATTTTGTACACTATGATTTTCTAAAACTACATTATATAAGAAACAAAATGACACATGTTAGCCCTCTGGCGATGGGGGCATTTGCGTATAACAGCCATGTTGCCAACGTTATCCTCAAAACAATGGAAACAATTTGGTGTAAATACTAAAGTATCCATATTCTTGCTAACTAGCATGCTATTTGCCACCAATGCATGTTGTTTTATAGAGACAGCTGTCAATGACTTGTTTTATAACTGTTACATATGTTATTAAAAGTCATAAACCTCATATATATTCTTCCTGATACAACGTCTTGGACGAATATGACCAGTCAGTGACTAGAAATTTAATCTAATGCTGTTTCACAAAAGCTAAACCCTATTTGTCCTCGTTTGCACATCAAGACATAAAACAAACTTGCTTGACTAAGCAAATGACAAATGGAATGACAGTTACTTTTAACATTCTAAACTTCTTTTTCTGAAAAGTATCTTTATTTCAAACTTCTTAACATCTTATTTGCTGTGATTGCATTTAGTACTATAAATTTAACTATTATGATTGGTTAAATGCATTATATATTTTGAATATTTTTATTATTATTATTTTTAATGTTCTATAAGTTACTTTTTAAGTGATACTTTATCTACATTGTTTAAAATGGCTATTGATACTTTGTACACAAATGTAAAGGGAAATCAGCTCTATAATTCTTTTAATAACAAACATAGTAAATTACTTCTCAGACACCTTTATAGACTTCCACAAATATTGCACACTTAATACTGTTACACACGTTACATGTCCGTTTAAGTGCTGTGATATCAGAACACTGTTTCCTATAGACAGTGTTAGCAGAAGAAATCTCTTCAGTAAAGCTCCATCAATGAAAATACTATATACTTTCCTGATATCAACTTAAAAGCATTAATAAAGTGAAAACAAACATTCTGAGGACACAAATTATTCAAAGAGAGCTATTTCATTATTTGAGTTTACATAAAAATGCAGTGGTAATCACGCTAATAATAACATCACACATATATCAACACTACACTGCAATTTTAAGTCATCTCTAAGATGCAGTCAAATACACAGCATGCACACTCTGGCACCTCTCTGTTACCAAAGTGTTTAAAATAAAACATTTTATGCTGGCTGGAAGACCATTTGCTTTAATAAATTCTGCCTGTTGTGAAATACCATGTAAAAACAACACATATTGGTCAGTCATACATAATAAAATTTGATGACAAACACATTAAATAAATGATTAATATTGTTTATCATCTATGTAATGATAAGAAAAGGATTTTTGGTATAAGATTATACAAAAGTCTTGTTATAACTTATTATGAAATAAGTAATAAGAATAACACACAACAATATTAAGCTTAACGATTTCCATTCTCTTTGATACTTTATAACGAAGCTTAAAAACATGTACTTAAATGTCAGAATGGTGATAGTGTAAAATAACCGACAGGATTGGTTCTGTCTCTGAGCCTTATATGGCTTACACCAGAGTCTGAATTAGATTTAGCTGCCAAGAATCTATAATGAGATTCTGTCCCTACCCCTGATACACCATTTATTTCTTGATTATTTTGATGCCAAGATACGAGGTATTTTATTTTCACCTTTTATTTCCACCTCAATTTCAGAAATGACAATGACCTAGTACCTGCTGATGGTCAATGGTTCTGTTAAGGTGAATAGTTTACTACCAATATATAATGCCACCTACAGACATTATCATTTACCTTATATATCTGGTAACGTATGTAACACAACTGTAACTGCTATTCTTAATCAGACAACTTGCATATCTCCATTTAGACTTACAACTTTTATTGTGCTTCTAAAGACAGACCCTACCAAAAGAAGACAAAACGATTTTTCATAACTATTTCATAACTATTATTAAAGTCCCATTTTCTTTAAGGCCGTATTCCTTCTGCCCAGAGATCTATCAGTCTTCAAATTTATATATTTGAGACAGACTCTGGCGTTTAGTATACAATTTCTGCTGTTCAGAATGCATATTCTGACACGAAGAATAGCTTTTCTAGATCCTTTCATAGAGTTTAGTTCAAAGTCATATGTATGCTGACTATAGCTAATTATATCTAACAATATTGATCTTATTTTTTGTTAATGCGTTTTAGCTAGGCCCCGATAGTTTATAATATAATAGAAAAATGTCGGATATATGCATGAAACAGATAAAAATCAAGTAACATACCGATTTTGTTTTCAATACAAGAGTGGAGTTAATCTCTTAAAGGTACTAAAGCACTGAATTGCTTTAATATATACTTATTTCATTGTGATACGTATGTTTCTAATTTTGCCTAATGTTACACACTTATCTTTAATGATTATTATATTCTGTATATTTAAGTGATAAAGCAACTCTGTTTGTTTGGGAGAAATCATATTACTGTAAGGCAATGTGTTATATGATTAACTTTATTATCCTAATGTATTTAAACTGCAGTTTGACAAAACTAACCATTGACTTGTGGACCTTGCGAAGACTCAGATCAGCCTGGCTGTCCACTCAGTCTGATAGGTCTTTACAGTCTGCATGGAGAAAGTTGAGGTCCTTTTCTATTCACTGAGCACACAGGGAAGACATTGACCAGTCATCGCTGTATTCACAGGTCCTGCAACAGCTTATGCTAGTGATAAACATTTTTTTTTTTGATCCGGACTAAATGTAAATGCTATTCTGGTATTAAGTACGTACATGCACTTCTTGGCATGGGACAATGCTCGTACCAATTTTGTTTAATCAGAAATAATATTTTATGTTATATAGATTAAACATGTAACAGAAAGACTCTGTGGTCAACTGCATAATGTCCCATGTTTTAAATAGATTAAAAGGTCATAAATAAACATCATAGACAAAATTAGGGTAGCAAGCTATAATTTGGATATTCTTACTATACCAATAAAAGTTTTGAATTAATATGCATTGGTTTACTAGACTTCAGATAAATAAATTATCTACGTAACACATCTGATAATGTGTTAAGAAGGGCAGTTGTCAATTTCTGGCGAAAAGAATGTGCATTATACTGGTTAACCGCTTAGAGGACTAAGCCTGCCCAGTAAACGTGTGGCTAGGTAAACTGACCGCGCTCGACATGACCCCATTGGGTTGACTGGGCCGTAAAACCTCAACACAAACAAACAAACATCTGATAATGTAACAGAATAAATAAGGTGAAAATGTCATTTTTATCCTTTTATTATGAAAAATCTTATTTTAAAACTGATTATTAATTCAAGGGATAACAGTATAGGTAAAGACCTTTACAAAGAGAAAGATCCCTTAAAATTAAGACATTGAGGTGTTACCTATGTTACCACAGATAAATTATTAAGCAAAATCATGTGTGGGTCTGACATATAACTCAGCTGTAAAGATTGTTTTTTGAGATATAAAAAAATTTATGAGCATTTGTCATAAATTGAAAAGTTCAGGACAGTATTCAGTATTTTATGTAAAAGTGGCCTAGATGCAGATAGTAAATTTACTGCTAACAGTATAAAATGTATGTTACAACCGATAGAGAATATCGGCATTAAATTTGTAGTTCCTGGACTGCTTACAAAAACTTCTAAATGATACAAAACAGATGCACTAAATACTGATGAAGATCACCATACAGAAAACTACCAAACCCCACAGTAGGAGACATTTTTGATGTTACCTACGTTACTATAGGCAGACTGATATGGCAGAGACATGTTTTAATGCGCCTTTGTATCTCATATTACTAAGATATAATGCTAAAGTAAGAATTCACTTTATTTGTACAACTTCTAGGCTGCATTTGATGTGACATTATGTGAAAATGTATTTTTTTTCAATGTTACATTTCACAGTGGGGTGACTTTGCTTAATAGCCAATAACTTACAAAGTATAAAGCTAGAGATATAATTTTTGCAGCCGTGGAAAGGATATTTAAATACCTTATCAGAAATTACAATTTTAAGGCCACAGAGGCAAAGAACAATTTATGAAAATGAACTATATGAGTTAAAATACTCATTTCTAAAGGGTACATTAGAAAATGTAACGTGCGTAACGCCATGTAAGGCCAAAAAGAAGTTTCAAACATCACATTTTGTAGCTGGCGGACTGTTCTTTGGCTTCATATATTTAGTTTAAACATAAGCTTAGTTTTGCTCCAATTCTCATAGGTTTAGTAATTTCCTACAGGCTGTTACTCGGTAACGTCCCCATCGTCAGATGGCTAACATGCTGCAAAATACTTGCAAGATAATAGGCTTTAAGAAAAACATGGTCTACAAAATTCCCCTTTGGGTGTGGGGATGGGGAAGGTAAACCATAGCTGGCCAGCGGCCTATTATCTGTTGTTTTTGTAGCGATGTTGTATACACCCTCTAGCATCGACTAAAACGGTATTCGATTTTCAAAGTGATCAGGTCCCAAATGAAATAAAAATATTATCTGCGATAAAAGTCAATGTCACAAGCGTTGCCGTTATATACATATAAAAGAAGGTCGCTGATACCAAATGCATTCAGTGAGGCCCTATATCAGCCGGACAAAGATTTTTCAAAATAGGCATTCTACAGAAACCAGGTGCCCATAGGCTTCCATTTAAGCATTTGGCTAAATTTTGATCCTCACAATATTCCTTGGCTTCCAAATTTGGTCTCAAATTAAAAGTAAGCCTTAGACGGACAAAATACATTAGAAAAAAGAAGGGGTCTATCAGTTTCATCACGAAAACATGACTATATAATAGTAAAACTGGGGTTTACAGGGGTATAGTTGTTTTTCTTATTTCTGCTTAAAACATAGACTGTGGGTACGCGTTAGAACCGCCTCGCCGAGGCGGTTCTAACGAGTACCCACAATCTATGTTTTGATCAGAACTGAAAAATATCAGTTTTTTTTTTTTTATCTATTTTTTTCAGTTTTTGGAGGTGAAATTTTCTATATATTTGAATAGGCTTGTTTTCGTAATGTCTGTCCTCACATTTTGGTAGAAAATAAACAAAAGAGAAAAGAAGTTTAACACTAGCACATTCAAAACATCATTGGTCAACAAAAATTGACAGAAATTCAAACACCAGGCTTATCTATTATTGTCCAATCCGAGTCAAGCTTTTTATCAAATATAGCCCTTGACATCAATATAATTTTTCGCTGGTTCCAGTCCTCACCACTTTTATTGGTATCCTGTTCCCTGCAATATTCATATGGTGGGCAAAGAAATATCCTTCTTAGAGCTCTGCTTTAGCCTTTTAAAAACATGTACTTAATCATATTTCTCAGAATGCATTTTTGCTGCTATGGTGATGGTTTACTGGTAATTTGAGTAGATACAAATATCTCTATGCGAACAGTGAAAGAGACCAGCTTATAATCCTTATATTCTGGTCATTATATTGTTACAACTGAAAATTACATGTTATCAGGTAACATTGCAAGATCAGTATGCACTAAACACATGCTGATCCGGCCTTCAATATTCATATATGGCATAACCTGTAAGTGTCGGCTGAAGAGGAAAGAGTATATTATCTAAACATGTAACTGTTACATCATCTATTATAAACGACAGATTGAGTACACTAAAACCGCAAAGGCTCGAACACGGATACCTCGTTACCCTGGATGATTCTAATTCATTTTCTACTCCCTAGGAAATTCTTCCGATAGCTCAAGAAAACGAATATTTAGGGACATTTTATAGTAATTTCCTTATTTTATCATGAAAATATATGCTGATTATATTCATTAGAATCGCCTCATGAAGGCGATTCTAATGTGTACACTCAGCATACCATTATTGTATAGAAGATAAAAAAGACTTCCCTGAATTATAACCATTTGCTGGGTGTCATGATTAACCCTCAGTGGCTCGAACTACCCATGTCTCGAACAAATTTCCATGGTCCCGAAGATGATCGAGTTATTGAGGTTTTACTGTAGTTAGGGTACACATGACATACGTTCTTTCTTTTTTAGATAAAAGTTAATGATTCGTCATTACAGATCGAAAGAAAAACAATACAGATTTATGCGCTATTAATAAGACGTTAGTGAAATACTTTTGGCAAATCAGCACATTGGACTGACTCTACCACTTTAAAATCTTTAGTTAGAGAAAAGTAACACGCAATCCTCTGCCTAAATTGCTCTCTTGGGTTGTATTTCCTGTGGGCAACATGTAAAATAGTTGATATATTTGCGGCTTACATCGCATATAATTGTCATGGTTTGAAATGCAACTTAAAGGTCGGCATGCAATAAGGATGCCTGAAATGCTGAAAAATCAAAGTCTGTTAATCGCCAGGCTTTCCCTGTAATCATTTAGTGGAATGGTTGTAGTTTATAGTTTGGGTACTCCTTTTTATGAATCGCCCCCTTCTGCGCTGAAAATAGACATTAAATGTTGCGAAACAGCTGCAAAAATGCCACTTTCAGTATTGTTAACATCTTACAACTGGCTATCTGGTGTAGAGCACACCTGAATACCAAAGACATACTGTAATATGTTGTAGCCTGTGACAAGATCTACATCATTTACCAATATTTTTTGGTACTCAGATGTGCTCTGTACCAGCCAAGTGTTGAAAGTTGCCAAAAATGTCAAAATTGGAAGATTTTTGCTCATTAATCAAACATGAGCCCTAATTAATCCTTAGTCAGACATAGTAACCCCAAATCAAATCCCAGTCCTAACTTAAGTCATGCCTCAACACAAACACATTCTGGCTTAACTTTCATTGTTTGACCATTTTTTTTTTTCATGCGTTAGCTATGTAAGTAAATTGTATAAATTACATTGCTGAGGCTGTATTTTGACCTCATATATTTTTCTCAAAGGGTACAGGTACATATTTCCATATATATTTGATGATAGGTTTGGATAAAGAAACAAAATACATAGCGATGTATCTATTCAGAAAGGGGCAAAAACTGGGCCTTAATGCACGTACACCATATCCATCTAGCATTCTACTTAAATCTATAACGGCTGATATCGTTGGGCATACTGTAGAAGTTTCAATGTAAATGATAGAGACCAGGGCCCAGTTGTTCAAAGCGTCGTTAGCTTAACAAGCTCGTTAAGGGTCATTTCACACAATATTCTGATATTTTTTGCTGAAAAAGTGTGAGTAGCTTTTGCAATGCAAAAGCCACTCACATTTTTTTCTGCAAAAAATTTCAGCATATTTGCGCATCACTCGATGTAAATTTTAACGAATCGTTAACTAACGACGTCGTTAGCTTTGAACAACTGGGCCCAGAAATTAAACTGTGAGCGTGACCTACCGTAATGTCATGCATAAAGTGTAAGTATCACGTTAACCCTTGTCATGCTGAATAAATTAAGATGTCACGCCCACTTCTAATTTTCAGCCAATCAGATTACTTGATCCGAGGTTTTGATAGAAATTCACATTTTTATGACAAACAGTGTAGATCCAGATCAGTTGGCTTCTTCAGTGGTATTTCTTTAACTAAAATTATCAAGCACAACATTCCATCCTGTAGATGTTTTTTTGAAAGTGGAAGGTATAAAACTTATGAAAACTTTGTGGTCAAAACTAGAATGCACATTTACGCGGTCTGGTAAGTGAACACATGGTAAGTGAACACATCATTCACCCAGAATTCATTTGAAAACATAAGTTAATGACAAATTACAAGTTGGTATACTTGTTCTGACCAGACTGCGCAATGCTCGTTTTAGACATGCGCATTTTGGAGCAAATTCTTTTCTTTTAGAATACAGACATAAATTCTTATGCAGAAGCAGAATAGAAGACAGGGTATCACAAACATTTGTCTTGCTTGTAAAAATGACGGAAAATATGCCAAGTGTATCTAGTCTATTTAATCAGTTATAGCTGAATGTTTAATATTAATACAGTGAACCCTCGTTAAAATGACGGTATTTGTTCCCAAAGGTATTGCCATGAAAATGAATGTGCTGTTGTAAAGAATCCTTTATGGACAAAATGATATGTAAGAAAGACCTTATTTTATTCTTATTTTCCCATAGAACATGTGTTTTGAATATTTGTTAGAATCGCCTCAGTGAGGCGATTCTAACAAATATTCAAAACGTATGTTGCTTGAAATTCTAATGCAATATTCTTGCATAATTTCTCATTAACCGTCACCTCTTGAGCGAAGGTTTCGTGACATTCAAATTGTCGTTATAAAGAATTTTGTCGTTGTTTCGAGTGGCGTTATAATACTGGTTGACTGTAACATGCAACAAGTTGTCAACATTATCAGCACAAATAGAAGTGATTTAACATCGAAAAATGGATGGTTTAGAATGCAATATTAACAGTTAATATTCCGAATGAACACTGTTCTAGAAAAAAACACAAACGCACAGCATTTTCCCAAAGACTAATATTAACTAATTTGTCGAGAATTACATACCCATTAGGGGGTTGGTAACTTGCGGGGAATTCCTATACGGGAACGAGGCCCAGCATTTCGAAACCCATCCATTAATATACCGTATCTCTGAAAAAAAAAAAGTCTCCATGCACGGCATTCATGCACGAGATATTTAATTGTCTGAGATGTTGTCATATTCATATACTGCCCTTTAAATTTTGATACCCATTTCAGATATTCATTTGTTAAAACACCACAACTGTATTTCACAAGTTACACACATCAGTTATCATCATTTGGGGCTTTTCATACATATACCGTTTGTTGAAAAAAGGGTCAGACATATACCTGGGAGCGCTTGAAAAGCGAGGCATTCGGCCTACTTACTAAACCTTGTATAGAAAGATACCACCGCAATATTAATCCTTTTTGCAAAATAATGGTAGTTAATTCTTGGGTATATTCAATTTAATTCCAGAAGAAAGGGTCCATTGTTTCAAAACATCAAATGCATAGAGAATATAATTCGGACGATCAGATAATCAAAAACATATGATTTTGACAATTAAATCATAACTTAGTGGATAAAGTTAATAAGGACATTTTATTATGGGTTGTTGGGGGCGGTTGCCAAACCGCTACCACATTTAACATACCACAATTCGACAATCCGTTTTCCTGTTATTACTAGCCTGATAAGTATCTAATAAATAGTTCCTTGCTAACTATCTAATAAATAGTTCCTTGCTAACGCTAAATTCTGCATTCAATCACTTTAGCCATATATACTCTGCTTATAAATAGAGAATAAATCAATAAAACCGAAGAAAATTTCAAATGTTTGAAAACAAAAATTGTAATAATATTGAGGACAACCTCAGCCGCAACCCTACTATACACCGAAAATGACCTTTTTCCACCGAAATTCCAACCAAAGGCCTATAGAATTTCAGGCAACCGCCCCTTCAGCACTCTCTGTGCGTCTAACGCTAAATTCTGCATTCAATCACTTTAGCCATATATACTCTGCTTATAAATAGAGAATAAATCAATAAAACCGAAGAAAATTTCAAATGTTTAACAAAAATTGTAATAATATTGAGGACAACCTCAGCCGCAACCCTACTATACACCGAAAATGACCTTTTTCCACCGAAATTCCAACCAAAGGCCTATAGAATTTCAGGCAACCGCCCCTTCAGCACTCTCTGTGCTTTGACTCTGTATTAAGCATATTATTTTTCAGATTAATGTTTTAACGTTTTTGCACATGGCTACATAGTGCCATTCAGCACGATTTCTGACACCAACAGCAAGACACACAGCTCAAATATTGCTTTTGCACTATAATCGTTCGTCTGTCATTACTGACAATGACCAATCCTAATCAACTATGTGCTGTGTTATTATTTGTGTGTTCTAAGATGGCTGATGAGACCAATTTTAACTCTAAACTGCCTGTTGCAGACAGAACAAGAGAGGTCTGAGGAAGAAAGCTCTGTTGGTGATGCCTTAGCTCTGGCTTTCCGCTGTGCACGTTTCTGCTCGGCTTCGCTGATTCATTTTGCTTCGTATTCATCAGCTCCCCTTCTTATGAGGCCTCGACACTTTGTTCAATCCTGTGCAATCTGTTCCCATGACTCTGTTGGTATGTTGAAGACTTTAAGGGGGATTTGAGGGTGTCCTTGTATCACTTCTTCTGACCATCATGGGAGCGTTTTCCAACTTGTAGTTCTCCATAGAGGACTTTCTTTGGCAAATGTTCATCAGGCAATCTGGTAACATGGCCTGTCCATCTTAACTGTGCCAATTTTAGAAGAGTATGTATACTCTGCACCCCTGCCCTTTTCAGGACTTCTGTGTCTGAAATTCTGTCTTGCCACTTGATCTTTAGAAGTTTCTAAGACAGCTTGTATGAAAGTGGTTCAGTCATTTGGCATGCCGTTTGTAAACTGTCTAAGTTTCGCATGCGTATAATAATGTTGGCAGCACCACCGATCTGTATACTTTCGGCTTTGTTTTAAAAAAAAAAGTAAGAGAAAAGTTCAGGGAGTGCTACAATCACAAACCACAGCCCTTCCCAGACCCCAAGAGGAAGAGGAAACCGACAAATCTAAACAAGCACAAACCGAACAAACGTACGAAAAGCACTAAGATTAGCTCTCTCTTCCCCAAGCGAGGTAATCGCAATACTAAAAGGACTGAAAAACACAAGAACAAAATGACACACGGAAAGACATACAACAAATCGCCTCGTAGAATAAACCACAAAGCAACAAAGAGTAAGACTAACACTGGGACCACCGCCTTAGAACGGTAGGTAGAGCAAACCACTGGGGGTTTAGTCTGATTCCACTTCGTTCCCAAATGTTTCCACTGCTGGCTAAATGCTGCATTAGCTTTGGCAATCCTAGCATTGACTTCATCATCAATGTGCACAGCTCTAGACAATGTGCTTCCAAAGTAGGTGAACTTATTTACCACTTGCATTCGTTGATCTTTCACTGTGATGGTAGGCTCCTTATAAGGCTTTCCAGGTGCTGGCTGATATACTATCTCAGTCTTTTTGATGCTGATTGTGAGATTATAGCTATCTGTCACATAAATCAGATACTTGATCCACACCTTTTTGCATTTTCTCTTCTGTTGGAGCACCCTTTGCCATGTCATCAGCAAAGAGGAACTCATCTAGCACCTCTGTCTGCACCTTGGATTTAGCTAGCAACCTTCTTAGGTTGAAAAGTTTCCCATCAAAGCGATACCTAATAGGTATACCATTGTCACCATTCTGGAAAGCATCTGTAAGCATAGTAAAAAACATCATGCTGACCAGTGTTGAAGCTAGTACACAGCCTTGCTTAACTCCATTTGTCACAGGCAATGGATCAGAAAACTCGCCATCATTTTGGATCCTTGTAAGCATACCATCATGGAACTGCCGCACCATTGCTATGAATCTGGCAGGACAGCCAAACTTTGCCACAGCTTTCCAAAGTCCCTCACGACTGACTGTGTCAAATGCTTTGGTAAGGTCGACAAAGGTCATGTAGAGGTCCACATTCTGTTCCTGGCATTTTTCTTGAAGCTGTCGTGCTGTAAAGATCATGTCTGTTGTTTCTGTGTCTTTCTTGAATCCACACTGGCTTTCTGGTAGAAGCCCTGACTGTTCAAGGTGTTCATTCAATCGATTTAGTAGGACTCTAGCAAGGATCTTCCCAGCAACTGACAATAAAGAGATGCCTCGATGATTGTCACAGACGAGGATTCTCTTTCCTTTTGAATAGATGGATAATTGTTGCATCCTTGAATTCTTGAGGGATGGCTTCTTTTCTCCACATAATGTGAAATAACTGTCAGTTTCTCTACAACTGGAGGACCTCCTGCTTTGTAGATCTCTGCAGGTATTGCATCTGATCCTGGAACCTTGCCAGATGACAGGAGTTGTATTGCTTTCACTGTTTCAGAGACGGTTGGGAGCTCATCAAGCAGCGGATTACATTCCACCTGTGATAGTCTGTTGAAAGCTTCATAGATGATGGCCGATTAAGGAAACCATCAAAGTGTTCAGCCCATCTTTTCAAGATAGCTTCTTTGCCAGTGAGAAGACTAGTTTCATCTACACTAAGGAGTGGGGTGGTTCCTGAGCTCTGGGGACCATATATTGTCTTGAGTGCATCAAAGAACTTCTTCATATCCTTTCTATCTGCAAAGGACTGGATTTCATCAGCCTTTTTGCTCAGTCAGGAGTCTTGCATGTCTCTGAGCGTAGTCTGTACTGTCTTGCATATGTTTGAATAGGCAGTCTTACTAGATACTGAGCTGGTATTTCTGAGGTAAGCCTTGTGTTCTTGGTGTTTTTCTTCAAGGAGTCCCCGGATTTCTTTGTCATTCTCATCAAACCAATCTTGGTGTTTGCGAGATACTGGTCCTAGGGAATCCATTGCTGAAGAGTGAACGGTGTCTCTGAAGACTGTCCAACTCTCATCTACATCTTCTGAACTGTGTTCCAGTGCATCTAAACGGTTGCAGAGATCGTTGACGAACGCTAGCCTCTTGCTGTCTCTTGCTGTCTCAGCTTGGAGACATCCAGTTTCTTTGGCACCGTCTTGCAGTATGGTCGTCGTACAGGCTGAATGCGCAGGTTGAGTTTGCTGACAACAAGCCTGTGATTTATCCAACAGTCTACACCACACATAGTCTTTGTCACTCTGACACTCTGTCTGTCCTTCCTTCGCACTATGACATAGTATGGTGTCTTTCTGCGAGTTGGTAGACGGAAGACTGTGTTGGTGATCAGTAATTCATGCCTTGCACACTTCCTTAAAAGGAAGAGTCCATTGCTGTTGCACTTCCCTACACCTTCAGATCCAATCACTCCTTCCCAGGTTTGGTGGTCTGTGCCCATTTTGGCGTTGAAGTCCCCGAGGAGGATGTGTTTGTCAGTCCGGGGAGCTGGAGAAATCACAGAATCCAGATCATCATAGAACTGTCTTTAACCTCATCTGGTCGGTCATTGTGGGTGCATAGGAACATACAATTGTTGCATGCCTCTTGCCAGATAAGGGAAGTCTCAGCATCATCAGGTGGTCATTTATGACTTTTGGAAGTCCTGAGAGCTTGTACCTGTACAACCCTGTACTGTTCTGCTCGGTACTGCCCTATACCTGGTATAAAAGTACAGCTCTGTACTTTTCTGCTGGGCAGCTGGACTACATCGGGTATACCTGTACAGTCCTGTACCGTTTTGCTCGGTAGCTGCCCTACCCCTGGTATACCTGTACAGCCCTGTACCGTTCTTCTCGGTAGCTGACCTACCACTGGTATGAAAGTACAGCCCTGTACTGTTCTTCTCGACAGCTGGCCTACCCTAGTATACCTGTACTAGTACACCCACGCACTGTTCTACTCGGTATATATACTGTTATACCTCCCCTAGTATACCCACGTACTGTTCTACTCGGTAGCTGCATTACCTCTGGTATAAATGTTCAGCCGTGTACCGTTCTGCTAGGCGACTGCCCTATTCCTAGTATATCTGTACAGCCCTGTATTGTTCTGTTAGGCACGTGCCCTACACCTGGTGTACCTGTACACCTGTACAGCCTGTACAGCCCTGTACTGTTCTGCTGGTAACTGCCCTACCCTGGTATACCTGTAGAGCCCTGTACTGTTCTGCTCGGCAGCTGCCTTACCCCTGGTATAAAAGTATAGTCATGTACTGTTCTGTTAGGCAGATGCCCTACTCCTGGTTTACTTGAACAGCCCTGTAATGTTCTGATCGGTAGCTGCCCTACCCCTTGTATACCTGTACAGCCCGGTACCGTTCTGCTCGGCAACTACCCTACCACTGGTATACCTGTTCAGCCCTGTACTGTTCTACAAGGCAGCTGCTCTAAATCTGGTATACCTGTACAGCCTTGTACTGCTCTGCACGGTAGCAGCCCTACCCCTGGAATATCTGTACATTCCTGTGCAGTTCTCCTCGGCAGATGCCCTACCCCTGATATACCTGTAAAACCTTGTACTGTTCTCCTCGGTAGCTGCCCTACCCCTTGTATAAAAATACAGCCCTCTACTTTTCTGCTCGGCAGCTTCCCTATACATACATGTACAGTCTGGTACTTTTCTGCTCGGTAGCTGCCACACCTGGTATACTTGTACAGACATGTACGTTTCTGCTCAGTAGCTGCCAGACCTGTTACCGATTACATACAAATGTATTCGATTACAATTACAATTACTTTGTAATTTCATGATTACAGATTACAATTATAATTACATCTTTCCTGAATGTAATCAATTACAATTACATTGCAATGTAATTGATTACAATTACAATTACTTTCTTGTTGTTCTGTGTTTAAAAAAATTCTAGTTTAAATTAATAATCTGTTTTATTGTTCTTTCAAAGCTTCATGCATGGCATGCTATATCTTCTGACAAGATGTTATTCTTATTCTTTAGTTTAAACATGTTTTATTTCATAAACTCATAATACAATTTACATAGAAACGTACAATTTTACAGAACAGAGTTTACAAATTGGGATTCGGAAAAAAGTCAACAGACTTATTCAAATCCGTTTAAATTCATATTCTTTATACTATATATTCATTTTTTTTATGATATTCCATTTACTATACATTTTCTATGACGTATGGTTATTTTTTACTCTTCCTCTTGGTACCATCAGCTGGTTCAACGACTTATAGTGCCTGGCTTTTGTTGTACTCCCTGAGGTGCAATATAATTCTGTCAGGCTGTTCATCTTAAGCATTGATATATAAAAATGAAAACAACAATGGAATTAAATCAAGTTTTCATCTGTTATAAATAAGTTTAATTCGCATAAGCAGCATTATTAAGCTTCATGGAACAAAGGAAAGAACAATCCCTTCTCTATCTAAAAATGTAGTGTGGTGGTTGATTCTGGGGTGGGGGTTGGGGAGGGGGGGGGGGGGGCGGGGACAAAAAAAATCAATCTTGGCCCGGAGCTGTACAGTTTAAAATTTGCAGTGAATAAGTATTGTTAGGACATTGCTTTACCTGTCAGTAGACCAGATAAGAGGAGTAAATTGCTGATAATTGAAGGATAATTTTCCTTATCTTTCAATGAAAACGTATGTTGTGGGTACTCATTTGAACCATCTCATCGAGGTGGTTCAAATGAGTACCCACAACATATGTTTTCATTTAGAGATAAGAAAAATTATCCCTGAATTATCACTAATTTACTCCTCTTTTTGGTCCTCTGCCTGTCTGAAAGAACCAGCTCAAAACCTGTCAATGTCCTCAGGCAATATGTCAAAACTTAACACAGGTACTTTACAGAAGGGTATAATTGGGCCAGTTTTAGTAAATGCCATAAATAATTCAAGTATTTGGATACTTGATAAATAGGCCTATGCAAACAATGAAGAAAGTACATCAGGGTCTACATCCTTTCAAATTCAAATGTCATTGTTTAGATGCAGAAATATATGACAAGACCACACTCCAACTATAAATTATGACAGGTCAACTTTAGCCACTTAACAATTGTCCAAATGTATATACAGTAGGTCATCTGACATGAGAGACATTGTTGACAGCATGCACACAATAACCATGAAATTATATAAGTCAGTAAGTTACTGTAAAAACACTAAAATTTTCATTTTCCATATTACATGTGTGGCTAGTAAATTAAACAACCTACATATATACAATCTGCTTTTCACACATTTCTTGAAACTAATTAGCATGTACAGCAGCTTCAAAGAAAACTACTTTAAGTAATTAAATGTTTGCCAATTTAATTACTTTGATTATTTGCTAATCCATATCAGCTAATCCATGTGTGAAACTTCAATTTCCTTTGATCTCGAAGATGTATTTTTTAAATTTTCTTTTATCTCAAAGATGTATTGATTGTTTTAAACAAACCAATACAGAGTCATTAAGTCATTAAATGTATACAAATCAAAATAATTATCTCCAATATTCTTGTGTCTTGTCAAGTTGTCATACCAGATATGATTTTTTTTTTCAATTCTATTCCTTCTGACTTATTTTATTTAAATATCCATATTGTAATCGTATTGTAATCGTCAATGTAATCACGATTACAGGCTGTTTTGCAATGTATTCGATTATAATTACAATTACTTGTAATCATAAAAATCAACGATTACAGATTACATTTCGATTACTCAAAACTTGTAATCGATTACATGTAATCATGATTACTGATTACAATTACAACAGGTCTGGTAGCTGCCCTACCCCTTGAATACCTGTATAGAGCGGTACTGTTCTGCTGGGCAACTGCCGTACCCCTGGAATACCTGTATAGCCCTGTATTGTTCTGCTCGGTACCTGCCCTACCCCTGGTATAACTTTACAGCCCTGCACCGTTCTGCTCGGCAACTGCCTTAGCCCTGGTATACCAGTATAGCCCTATGCTGTTCTGCTAGGCACCTGCCCTGCCCTTGGTGTACCTGTGTTGCTCGGTAGCTGCCCTACATTTGGAATACATGCAGAGCCTTGTACTGTTCTGCTCGGCAGCTGCCCTACACCTGATATAATAGTACAGCCCTGTAACGTTCTGCTAGACAGCTGCCCTACCCCTGGTATACCATAACAGTCCTGTATTGTTCTGCTCGGTACCTGCCCTACCCCTGACATACATTTACAGCCCTGTACCGTTCTGCTCGACTGCTTCCCTACCGCTGATATACCTGTACAGCTCTGTACTATTCTGCTAGGCACATGCCTTACCCCAGGCATACCTGTACAGCCGTGTACTGTTCCGCTCTACAGCTGCCCTACCCCTGGTATACCTGTACAGCGCTGTAGTGTTCTGCTCTGTTGCTGCCCTATTTCTGGTACACTTGTACTGCCCTATATTGTTCTGCTAGACACCTGCCCTAACCCTGGTGTAAAAGTACAGCCCTGTACTATTCTGCTCGATAGCTGTCCTAAACCTGGTAAACCTGTACAGCCCTGAACAGTTATATTACGCAGCTGTCATACCCCTAATATATCTGCACAAAGCTGTACTGTTCTGCTCGGAAGCTACCATACACCTGGTATACCTGTACAGCCCTGTACAGTTATGCTCGGCAGCTGCCCTAGCCCTGGTATACTTGTACAACGCTGTACTGTTCTGCAAAGTAGTTACCTTACCCTGGTATAAACGTACAGCCCCGTACTGTTCTGCTAGACACCTGCCCTGCCATGTACAGCCCTGTAGCGTTCTGCTCGGTAGCTACCCTTCCCCTTATGTACCTGTACAGCCCTGTACTGTGTTGCTCGGCAGCTGGCCTACCCCTGGTATACCTGTACAACCATTTACTGTTCCATTCGGTAGCTCACCTACCTCTGGTATACCTGTACACTCCTGTACCGTTCTGCTCGGCCACTGCCCTACACCTTGTATACCTGTACAGCCCTGTACCGTTCTGCTCGGCAGCTGCCATACGCCTGGTATAAAGGAAGAGCCCTCTACCGTTCTACTAGGCACCTACCCTACCCCTGGTATACCTGTACAGCCCTGTACTGTTCTGCTCGGTTGCATACGTACCCCAGGTATACCTGTACAGGCCTATACTATTCAGCTCGGTAGCAACCCTACCTCTGATATAAAAGTACAGCTCTGAACGGTTCTGCTTGGAAGATGGCCTATCCCTGTGGTATACCTGTACAACCCTGTACTGTTCTGCTCGATAGCTGCCTTACCCCTGGTACACCTCTACAGCCCTGTACAGTTCTGCTGGGTAGCTGCCTCACACCTGGTATAAATGTACAACCCTGTACTGTTCTGCCCGGTAGCTGCCCTACCTCTGGTATACCTGTATAACCTTGTACTGTTCATCTCGGTAGCTGCCCTACCCCTGGTATACCTGTATAACCCTGTACTGTTCATCTCGGTAGCTGCTTTACCCCTGGTACACCTCTACAGCCCTGTACAGTTCTGCTGGGTAGCTGCCTCACACCTGGTATAAATGTACAGCACTGTACTGTTCTGCTCGGTAGCTGCCCTACCCCTGGTATACCTGTATAACCCTGTACTGTTCATCTCGGTAGCTGCCTTACCCCTGGTACACCTCTACAGCCCTGTACAGTTCTGCTGGGTAGCTGCTTCACACCTGGTATAAATGTACAGCACTGTACTGTTCTGCCCGGTAGCTGCCCTAACCCTGGTATACCTGTATAACCCTGTACTGTTCATCTCAGTAGCTGCCCTATCCCTGGTATACCTGTATAGCCCTGTACTGTTCTATTAAGCAGCTCCTTAGTATACCTGCACAACCCTGTACTGTTCTACTCGGTAGCTGCCCTACACCTGGATAACCTTACAGCCCTGTACTGTTCTGCTCGGTAACTGCCCTACCCTGGTATACCTGCACAGCCCTCCACTGTTCTACTCGGCAGTTACCCTATCCCTAGTAAACCTGCACAGCCCAGTACCATTCTGCGCGGTAGCTGCCCTTCCCCCTGGTATAAATGTACAGCCCTGTACTGTTCTGCTAGGCAGCTGCCCTACCCCTGGTATACCTGTACAGCCCTGTACTGTTCTGTTAGGCTGTAAACCTGGTATACCTGTACAGCATTGTACTGTTCTGCTCGGTAGCAGCCCTCCCCTGATATACCTGTACATTTCTTAGCAGTTCTCGGCAGCTGCCCTTCCCCTGGTATACCTGTACAGCCATGTACCGTTCTGGTAGCTGACTGCCCTTCCCATGGTATACCTGTACACACCTTTACTGTTCTGCTCAGCAGCTGGCCTACCCCTGGTATACCTGTACAACACTGAACTGTTCTGCTCGGTAGCTGCACAACTCCTGGTATAAAGGCACAGCCCTGTACTGTTCTGCTAGGCAGCTGCTCTAAACCTGGTATACCTGTACAGCCTTGTACTCTTCTGCACGGTAGCAGCCCTACCCCTGGTATATTTGTATATTCTTGTGCAGTTCTCCTCGGCAGCTGCCCTAACCCTGGTATACCTGTACAATGCTGTACAGTTCTGCAAAGTAGCTGCCTTACACCTGGAATAAAACTACAGCCCCGTACTGTTCAGGTCGACAGCTGGCCTATCCCTAGTATACCTGTACAACCACGTACTGTTCAACTCGGTAGCTGCATTACCTCTGGTATAACTGTACAGCCATGTACCGTTCTGCTCGGCGACTGCCCTACTCCTAGTATATCTGTACAGCCCTGTATTGTTCTGCTAGGCACCTGCCCTAAATCTGGTGTACCTGTACAGCCCTGTACTGTTCTGCTGGTAACTGCCCTACCCCTGGTATACCTGTAGAGCCCTGTACTGTTCTGCTCGGCAGCTGCCTTACCCCTGGTATAAAAGTATAGCCATGTACTGTTCTGTTAGGCAGATGCCCTACTCCAGGTTTACTTGAACAGCAATGTACTGTTCTGATCGGTAGCCGCCCTACATTATGTATACCTGTTCAGCCCTGTACCGTTCTGCTCGATAGCTGCACTAACTCTGGTATACCTGTACAGCACTGTACTGTTCTGCTAGGCACCTGTCCTACCACTGGTATACTTGTATAGCCCTGTACTGTTCTGCAAGGCACTTGCCCTACCCCTAGTATACCTGTACAACCCTGTACTGTTCTGCTCGGCAGCTGCCCTTCCCCTGGAATACCTGTTCAGCCCTGTACTGTTCTGCTCGGTAGCTGCCTTACTTCTGGTATACCTGTACAACGCTGTACCGTTCTGCACGGTAGCTGCCCTACCCCTGGTATAAATGTACAGCCCTGTACTGTTCTGCTAGGCAGCTGCTCTACCGCTGGTATACCTGTACAGCCCTGTACTGTTCTGCTAGGCTGCTGCTCTAAACCTGGTATACCTGTACAGCCTTGTACTGTTCTGCTCGGTAGCAGCCCTCCCCTGATATACCTGTACATTTCTTAGCAGTTCTCGGCAGCTGCCCTTCCCCTGGTATACCTGTACAACCCTGTACTGTTCTCCTAGGTAGCTACACTCCCCCTTGTATAAATGTACAGCCCTCTTCTGTTCTGCTCCGCAGCTGGCCTGCACATGGTATACCTGTACAGCCCATTACTGTTCTGCTCGGTAGCTGCCCTACCCCTGGTATACTTGTACAGACCTGTACTGTTCTGCTCGGTAGCTGCCCTACCTCTTCAATACCTGTATAGGCCGGTACTGTTCTGCTAGGCAACTGCCCTACCCTTGGTATACCTTTATAGCCTGTATTGTTCTGCTCGGTAGCTGCCCTACCACTGCTATACCTGTAAAACCCTGTACTGTTCTGCTCGGTAGCTGCCCTACCCCTGGTATACCTGTACAGCCCTGTACTGTTATGCTCGATAGCTGCTCTACACCTGGTATAAAATACAGCCCTATACTTTTCTGCTCGGTGGCTGTCCTACCTCGGTCAGCTGTACAGTTATACCATGTGGGCAGTTATCTAACAGAACGGTACAGGGCTGTACAGGTAAACCAGGAGTAGGGCAGCTACTGAGCAGAACAGTACAGGGTTGTACAGGTATACCAGGGTTAGGGCAGCTACTGAGCAGAACGGTACAGTGCTGTACAGGTATATCAGGGGTGGGGCAGCTACCGAACAGAACAGTCCTGGGCCGAGGAGAACAGTACAGGGCTGTTCTTTTATACCAGGGGTAGGGCAGCTACCGAACAGAACAGTACAGGGTTGTACATGTATTCCAGGGGTAGTGCAGCTTCCGTGCAGAACAGTACAGGGCTGTACAGGTATACCAGGGGTAGGGCAAGGCTGTACAGGTATGCCAGGGGTTGTGCAGCTACCGAGCAGAACAGTTCAGTGTTGTACAGGTATTCCAGGGGTAGGCCAGCTGCTGAGCAGAACAGTACAGGGGTGTACAGGTATACCATGGGAAGGGCAGTCAGCTAACAGAACGGTACAGGGCTGTACAGGTATACCAGGTGCAGGGTGTAGGAAAGCTATCGAGCAGAACAGTACAGGGCAGCACAGGTATACCAGATGCAGGATCGTTGCCAAGCAGAACGGTACAATGCTGTACAGGTATACCAGGGGTGGGGCAGCTACCCAGTAGAACAGTACTGGGCTGTATAGATCAAACAGGGGTAGGGCAGGTGCGTTGCAGAACAGTACACGGCTGTACAGGTATACCAGTGGTAAGGCAGCTACCGAGCAGAATAATACAGGGCTGTAAAGTTATACCAGGACAGGTCAGTTGCCGAGCAGAACGGTACATGGCTGACCAGGTATGCCAGGGGTAGGGCAGCTACCGAGCAGAACAGTACATGGCTGTACAGGTATTCCAGTGGTATGACAGCTGACCAGCAAAACTGTACAGGGCTGTACAGGCATATCAGGGGTAGGGCAGCAAACGAGCAGAACAGTACACGATTGTACAGATATACCAGGGGTAGGGTAGCTACCGAGCAGAACACTACAGGCTGTAGATTTATACCAGGTGTAGGGCAGCTACCAAGCAGAACGGTGCAGGTCTGTACAGGTATACCAGGGGTAGTGCAGCTACCGAGTAGAATAGTACAGGGTTTTACAGTTATACTAGGGGTAGGGCAGCTACCGGGCAGAACAGTACAGGGTTTTACAGGTATACCAGGTGTAGGCCAGCTGACGAGCAGAACAGTACAGGACTGTACTTTTATACCAGGGGTAGGGCAGCTAACGAGCAGAACAGTACAGGGTTTTACAGGTATACCAAGGGTAGGGCAGCTAACGAGCTGAACAGTACAGGGCTGTACAGGTGTACCAGGGTTTGGGCAGGGGCCTAGCAGAACAGTACAGGGATGTACAGGTATACCATGGGTAGGGCAGCTACCGAGCAGAAAACTACAGTGTATACCAGTGGTAGGCCAGCTGCCGAGCAGAACGGTACAGGGCTGTACATGTATACCAGGTGTAGGGCAGCTACAGAGCGGAATAGTAGAGAGCTGTACATGTATACCAGGGGTAGGGCAGTTACCCAGCAGAACAGTACAGTGCTGAACAGGTATACCAGGGGTAGTGCAGCAATCGAGCATATAAGGCTGTACAGGTATACCAGGAGTAGGGCAGCTGCCGAGCAGAACAGTACAGGGCTGAACAGGTATACCATGGGTAGGGTAGTTGCCTAGCAGAACAGAACGGGGTTGTTCAGGTATACCAGGGGTAGTGCAGATCGGTACAGGGCTGTACAGTTATACCAGTGGTAGGGCAGCAACCGAGGAGAACAGCCTGTACAGGTATACCAGGGTAGGACAGCTGTCTAGCTTATCAGTACACGGCTGTACTTTTATACCAGTGGTGGGGCAGCTACCGGGCAGAACAGTACAGGGTTTTACAGGTATACCAGGTGTAGGCCAGCTGACGAGCAGAACAGTACAGGACTGTACTTTTATACCAGGGGTAGGGCAGCTAACGAGCAGAACAGTACAGGGTTTTACAGGTATACCAAGGGTAGGGCAGCTAACGAGCTGAACAGTACAGGGCTGTACAGGTGTACCAGGGTTAGGGCAGGTGCCTAGCAGAACAGTACAGGGATGTACAGGTATACCATGGGTAGGGCAGCTACCGAGCAGAACACTACAGTGTATACCAGTGGTAGGCCAGCTGCCGAGCAGAACGGTACAGGGCTGTACATGTATACCAGGTGAAGGGCAGCTACAGAGCGGAATAGTAGAGAGCTGTACATGTATACCAGGGGTAGGGCAGTTACCCAGCAGAACAGTACAGTGCTGAACAGGTATACCAGGGGTAGTGCAGCAATCGAGCATATAAGGCTGTACAGGTATACCAGGAGTAGGGCAGCTGCCGAGCAGAACAGGGTAGGACAGCTGTCTAGCTTATCAGTACACGGCTGTACTTTTATACCAGTGGTGGGGCAGCTACCGGGCAGAACAGTACAGGGTTTTACAGGTATACCAGGTGTAGGCCAGCTGACGAGCAGAACAGTACAGGACTGTACTTTTATACCAGGGGTAGGGCAGCTAACGAGCAGAACAGTACAGGGTTTTACAGGTATACCAAGGGTAGGGCAGTTACCGAGCAGAACAGTACAGGACTGTACATGTATAGAAGGGGTAGATCAGTTGCTTAGTAGATCGGTACCGGTCTGTACATGTATACAAGGGGTAGGTATACCAGGAGTAGGACAGTTGCCAAGCAGAACGGTACGGGGTTGTACAGGTATACCAGGGGTAGTGCAGCTACCGAGCAGAACAGTACATGGTTGTACAGTTATACCAGGGGTAGGCCAGATGCCGAGCAGAACAGTACAGGTATGTGCAGGTTAACTAGGGATAGGGTAGCTGCTGAGTAGATTAGTGCAGGGATGTGCAGGTATACCAAGGCAGGGCAGTTGCCGAGCAGAACATGTAAACACAATAAGGCATCCCCCACCAAAAAAAAAAAAAAAAAAATGGTTCGTGTGTCCAAAAGGTGATTGTATACATTTTTCAAGCCGCCCATTCTGCCCAAGCATTCAGACGACTTCAATTTATTGCGGATGGCTATTCGAAATAATGTACTGTCACTGCATTATAATGTCAAGTTTATTTATTTTTGGTACTGGAAAGAACTACTTCACCTTAATGTGGCGGTTGTAATGGGTACCCACAACCCGTGTTTTAGAAAAGAAAAAAATGAGAAAATAGTACACATTACGAAAACACGCATAATACAAATATACTGGAAAATTTTTCCACCCAGAAAAAGGGTGAAAGTCCTCTGTATACATTTTTCAAGCCGCCCATTCTTTCCAAGCATTCTGACGGATGGCTATTCGAAATAATGTTCTCTAACTGCATTACCTTCACCTTCACCTTAATGTGGCGGTTGTTATAGGTACCAACAATCCATGTTTTGGAACAGGAAAAAAAAAAAAAAAAAAAAAAAAAAAAAAAAAAAAAAAGCAGGGCTGTGTTTACATGTTCTTAACTTATTTAAGGACCACTGAAGTTTTCAAGGGTAACTTCACGAAAACACGCATATATAATTTTGACGCCCTTAAACCCCACTTTTATATAGTAAAACTGGGGTTCACAGGGTTGTGCAATATCATCTTTATTTCTGCTCAAAAACGTAGATTTTGGATACTCGTTAGAACCGCCGCACCAAGGCGATTCTAATGAGTCCCAAAGCAGAAATGTGGAAAAATATCAGAATTTTTATCAGAAAATTTTCATTTTGGGTGGAAAAATTTTCCAATATATTTGTAAAGGTGTGTTTTCGCAATGTGTACTAGTTTCTTTTTTCTACTGTTCCAAAACATGGATTGTGGGTACCCATTACAATCGCCATATTAAGGTAAAGCGGTTCTACCGAGTACATCCAGTCTATCACTGGAATAAGACAATATTTCAACTTTGATATACTACTAATAAAAATGACATTATAATGCAGTGTCAGTACATTATTTCGAATAGCCATCCGCAATAAACTGAAGTCGCCTGAAGGCTTGGACAGAATGGGCGACTTGAAAAATGTATACAGAGGACTATCACCCTTTTTTTAAAAAAAAATCAAATCAAAAGCACGGACGAACCGATTCTCAGGAGTGATTTAAAGGACAGTTGGTCATTTCATGGGGGTTGTGCGGGGGGGGGGGGAGGGGCGAGGGGCGCGGGGGGGGGGGGGGGTTAGGGCGATGCCTTATTGTGCTTACATGTCCATGTCTTATTTAAGTATCACTGAAGTTTTCAATGGTAACATGACGAAAACACGCCTATATAATTTTGATCCCCTTTAACCCCACTTATATATAAAAATGGGGTTCACAGGAGTATATAATATAATCATTATTTTTGCTCAAAAACGTAGATTGTGGCTCGGACCCATCAATATTGATGGGTCCGAGATTGTGGGTACATTATTTCGAATAGCCATCCGCAATAAATTGAAGTCCTATGAATGCTTGGACAGAATGGGCGGCTTGAAGAGGACTATTACTCTTTTTAAAAAAAAAAAAAAAAAAAAAAAAAAAACAATTAAAAGCACACACGAACAAATTCTCAGTAGTCACTTAAAGGACAGTTGGTCATTTCTTGTGGGGTGGGGTTGGGGCTGCCTTATTGCGTTTACATATCCATGTCTTATTTAAGGATCACTGAAGTTTTCAAGGGTAACTTCACAAAAACACGCATATATAATTTTGACCACATTTAACCCCACTTTTATATAGTTAAACTGGGGTTCACAGGGGTATACAATATTATCCTTATTTCTGCTTTAGACATAGATTTTGGATACTCGTTAGAACCGCCGCACCAAGGCGGTTCTAACGAGTCCCCACAATCTATGTCTAAAGCAGAAATGTGGAAAAATATGGGAAATATCAGATTTTTTTTTCTTCCATTTTTGTGTGGAAAAATTGTCCAGTATATTTGTATACTTGTATATTTGTACTGATAACTTTATTGTATCATTTTGTAACTGAAAGATTCAATATTTGGGTAGAAAACTACATGTAATAATAAATATATAATAATAATAATAATTATTTTTATTACATGTAGTTTTCCAACCAAATATTAAATCATTCAGTTACAAAATGATACAACAAAATTATCAGTAACATTGTTATTATTGTTACATTATTATCATTACTTATTTCTATGTGATAATCATACTTAAAAAAAATCTTACTTTTTTTCTGCCATTATTCCAAGTACATATTGAACAACTATTGAAACTATTTCATATCTTTTTTTCACAAGGAATGAATAAGCTGTGTGTAAATTGGGGGTATTTTATATCTTAGATATGTGTCATAATTTGTAACATTTAATATTGATATTTCATAAATCACACTTATTGAGACAAAAAAATTCTCATGTCAAAACAATGCCTTCATTTTAAGTAAAAAGTTTTATTCCCTATAATAAACAGCAAGGTATCTTAAAACAACAAACGCTGACAAAGTCATATATGATGTATTGTGCTAAAACAACATCCTGCTAGTGATGTTCCTGAAAGGTGTGAACAATGTCGCTTTAATAACACCAACAATTAAAGCATTTATCGACCAATGTTATCATAATACCATTATCTGCTTTTGACAGATAAACACATATTTTAAAGATACTCACATATTATAAAGAATTATTATTATTATTATTATTACTATTATTATTATTCAGGAAGGTCGAAATTATATAGGTGTGCTTGCGTGATGCTAGTTGGTCACCTTGTTTTATTAGCTACAACACAAACACACCCATTGCCCGAAACCCACATGCATTCAACTCACAAACGATTCCTTCAAACGGTTTATTTAACTTAAGCGCTAAGCAAAACCTCAACAGACGACATTCAGATTATTAATTATTATTTTTCAGGGAAAATCAGACCTGATATATCATGTGAATGGTCCGTCAAGCTTCATATTGTCGGATAAATAATAAAACAATTTGAAAATGTCGTCTTCTGATATTTGTTTGGCGCTTTAAGGATTAGTAAGTGTCCAATAGTTGAATACTTGCTGATTATATTTGTCTTTAAAGACACATTTTGGATCGCATAACACGCTAATGACCATAAGGAGATGAAGATAAGAAATTCTTGGTGACTTTGGTCACCCTTATAGGTAAGGGCTGATAAGGGGAATTAGATTTGATGTCAGCAAAGTTTATGATCAAGACAGAGAAACAGATAAGGTGGGTAATTTGGTGATAATTTGATGATTTTTTTCTGTTTATTCAAAAAAATACAGCTGGTTGTTATTCATTAGAATTGCCTCTCCCAGGCAGTTCTAATGAATACCCACAACATGTTTTATGGAGAAATACAGATATTTTATGCCAATATGCTAATTAATCATCAAATGCCCTCTTTATCTGTTTCTTTGGATCAAATACAGAAAATCAGTAAGATAGATAGTATTTATTTATTTATTTATTTATTTATTTATTAAAAAAGAGAAGCTTTATAACATAAAATGCACATTTTAAATTGTCTAAGAACTTTCCGACATGGAACAATTAGAAAAAATATCAATACTTTGAAAAATCATCTTATAGGCTCTTGAAGAAAACTTTCTGATATTTCCATTATGATTTACTTTCATGAATAAATATTATTTAGTATTCCTTTGTTCTTCTTTCCTAGTGAACTCTCATAATTATTTACAAGACAAAATATTTGCAGATTCAATTTGATTGAAGCTGAAATATTTAGTTTTTAGGCAGCTATGGAATAATTGCGCAGTGTTCTTATTTACTTTAGAAAACAAATAAATAAATAAAACTTTCTATGTTATATTCCTATTTCAGTTTATTTGTATTTTTTTCACAATGCAAGAAAAAACAACACTTTTGTATTTCGGAAAAAAAACTATCAAAAAAAAAAAAAAAAAAAAATAAAAATAAAATAAATAAATAAAGTGATACAATACAAATCAACAAATTAAATGCAAAATTTGCAAATGAATTTATTTAGTTCTAATGTAACATATTGAATACTGCTCAATTACATGAATTTACCCTTAAAGGGCCCCACCTAAGGAGACTTAACATCCTTATGTTGGCTTCATTGTCACTTAGATAAGATAAGCCTTTCATGTGTGCTCTATTATCAGTACTGTATATTGGGGGTGATCATGAAGGGGTGGGGTGGAGGGGGGGGGGGGGGGGGGGGGGGGGGAGCGGCGGGGTCTAGCCAAAGAAGAAAAAAATGTGTCTTTAAGAAGAAGAAGAATTTTATACCAATGCAGTAGGCGATATAGCCCTTGAGTATAAACATGTACAAACATACTTTAATATAAATCAGGTTTAAAACATACAAGTTGCATAACATTGATTTTTTTGAAATATATATATACAGTGAAACTTCAATAGCTGGAATTAGGATAATTCGTTTACTATGGCTAATTTGAACTCACTCTTGGGTCCCTAGAGCATTGGGTCTCTAGTTCCAGATATCCATGTGTTTAGGTTAACCTATGGAGGTTTGTTTGATTTCAACTTGAAAATGTATGTTGTGTAATTACTAGAATAGCCTCAATGAGGCGATTCTAATGAGTACACACAACATATTTTTTTTTATAAAAAAAAGTCGAAAATATATGTGTCATAGCCTGGCGACATGAGTAACCCTCAAAAGTTTGAACTATGCCTATTTCGAACTCTCAACTAAAATTTCATTGTCTCAGACGTTAATAGGCAATAAAAGTTCGACTGTAGCTCTTATCAGACACTTTGGAATCAAATTACTACTGACTGTGTATATTGAAAAGGACACACACACGCACACGCACGCGCGCACGCCCACACGCATGCTTATATGTGCACACACGTACGAACGCTCGCACGCATAAAAGAAAGAAGGTCATTCACAAATTGAACATCGGATGCCTTTTATTGGATATGATCCATGGAGAAATCAAGCCTGTATTATTTTGACTCCCTTTAACCCCAATATTGTATAGTAAAAATGGGAATTACAGGGATTAACCTTATTTTCTGATTTCCTAGTCATCAGGAAAACACGCCTATAAAGTTTTGACACCTTTTAACCCCACTCTTATATTATAAAAAAGTAGGGCTTATAGGGGTATACATTACTTTTCGTATTTCTTTTCAAAAGCATAGATTACGGGCACACGCTGGAACCGCCTCGCCGAAGCTGTTCTAATGAGTTCCACAGTCTATGTTTGGAGCAGAGATCTGAAAGATTTGATTTATATATATATCATTTTAGTGGCAGAATTTTCCAGTATATTTTCATAACGTGCTCTAAAATAATAGTTGTGGGACAAGATCGAGGCGGTTCTAAAGAGAACCCCCAATGTATATATGGAGCAGATGTAAGAAAAACATCACAATTTTTAGTCTGAAAACGTTCGTTTTTTTTTTGAATTTTTGTTTTTTTCGGCGTTACAATTTATCATTACGAAAACACGCCTATACAAATGTTTTGAAAATTTTACCACTAAAAAGTAAAATTTTCCGATAAAAATCTGATATTTTTAATATTTCTGCACAGAACATAGATTGTGGGTACTTGATAGGCCGAGGCGGTTCTATCGAGTACCCACAATCTACGTTTTTGAGCAGAAATAAAAAAAAAATAATGTATACCCATGTAAACCCCAGTTTTGCAATATTAAAGTGGGGTTTAAGGGGATCAAAATAATATAGGCGTGTTTTCATGATGCAATGTTCATGGATAGGCTTGATTTCATAATATTCTCCACTAAGGTGATTAAATAAAAATTTAGAAGATATCCGCGTCTGCTCAAAAGTTATGTTCTGAGGAATAGTTAAAAATGTATCACAAATTATCATCTGATAGCGTCATTTCCTAATTATAAATACGATTGCTATTGTAATGCAGCGTAACCACTTTCTGTGTTTTAGGACAGAAATAAATATAAATAATGTATAACCCTGTTAAACCATATTTTTTCTATATATAGTGAATTTAACATGGCTTCTGATTTCCCGGAATAATTCGTTTAATACAGAACCTGTTTTGGGAGCATCAGAAATTATCATTGATAAATAGAGTTTGACTTTCATATCACCGAGTGAAATGGAACATATTTAGAGTTCATGAGTAGCGAAGCCACGAATGAACTATAAATAATTTATTTTATTTTTCACAAGGTGAATTAATTTATTTTCTTTTTCACAAGGTGAATTAAAGTTCATATTCAAGGACAAAAATAATTTCTTTTGATTATATGAAGCCTCATTACCCCCTCCGTTACATTAGGGCGCGATACGTTATGTTTAACATCGTTTGTTTGATGTAGCGATACCTATTTTAATGACGTCAAGAAGTGACGTTACCAGGCGGTACAGCGTCAAACAGTTACTATTATTTTTGCAAGATTAGCATTTTATCCTGGAAATATCTAGATTTATCATATAACGTCGCTGTTAGTTAGTGGATAACGTCATGTAATAAAAACCATATGACCACATGTGTAATAACACATGGTTACTGACGTGTAACATCATGACGCCATCCGTGACAGCCCTATGTTTTCTTTTCAACTTATTGGCGATAAAATCATATTTAAAATCGTTATATGATAAACAGAATCCAACACTCGTGGTCATTTCAGATGAAACTTACCAAAGGCTCGTATAATAAATTTCATAAGATCCTTTATTTCAGTAAAGCATGTTTTGCAATTAACAGTACATTAAATTTTGCTATTTTGATATTTTCACTTGTGAAAAAAATAAATAAAAACATTACGGAAACGTGCCTATATATTTTTTACCCTCTCGAACCCCACTTTTATATAGTAAAACTGGGGTTGGCAGGGATATATATTATTTTTCTTTTCGGAGGCGGGTCTAACGAGTACACACATAAAACATAGGATGTGGGTACTCCTTACAACCGCCTCATACAGGCGGTTCTAACGAGTACACACAATCTATGTTTTGTGCAGAAATAAGAAAAAAAAATATCTCAATTTGTCATCTGAAATTGTTCATTTTTGGCAATAAAATTTTCAATGTATTTGAATAGACGTGTTTTCGTTATGAAAAAAAAAAATAAAATAAAACTTTCAGAATATCATTTTAATTTGTAATTTTCGCCGATAATTCATCAAAATGCATGTAAAAACTGTTATTCTAAAAGCTTTGAAATGACACAATTTATCAAAATGTTTCCCATGAATTCCTTGTTGTTTTTTTTTTCCTGTTTTTATACGTCAATACGTACGATAGGAGAGAAAAAACAACAACTTTACCTTCCGGTAAAAGTTCGCATTACAGAGAATAAAAATAAAAAAAAAAAAAAGAGAGAGAAAATGAGAGTAAGGTTGCTGAAATTAAGTATCGTAGGAAAATTGTTACCGTGATACGGGGAAAATGACTGTCTGCACATACTGGTATGCAGTTCGAGGGCTGTGCTAACAGACCTTTTTGGCGGGACGCGTCTCATAATAACCAGTATATCACCGCAGGCCAATAGGCCACGCGGTATTGATAATTTTCGACTGATCCATATGACATGCAAAGAAATTCCAACTTTCTTTTGTGATTGTAAATACCGACATTGTGGACAGGAAATAAGACGTATATTAAAATAACATTTCTGTGCATAATCCGCTGGTTACATATTTATTTTTTGATATACATTAAGTCAGTTAGTTAAAAAAAAACTACGGCTTTATTCAAGAAAAAATCACCGATGAAAATATAAGTCTTATAATAAAAACAAAAGAAAAGAAAAGGAAAATAAAAAAGAAAAACGCTTGATATAAAAAGAAAAATACTTAAAATATATACAAGTGTAAAGAAAAGTATAAAAAAAAAGTCATTTATTAATGGGTTACCATATTTGTTAAAATTATGTTATTTATAAATTATGGGTTCAGTAACTTTATTTACAGTTTAAAACCAATAAAATATGTGATTTTATGTTAAAAATATTTCATTTAATTTGATTTTAAAAAGTAATATCGATCAACAGTATATACTGATTTACCGCAAGATCTTGCGGTAAACTGCAAGATCTTGCGACCTAGAAGCTTTATACAGTTTTATAATGGTGATTTTTATCTCTAGATATTATATGTCGTTCAGTCAGTCCTAGTGTCATATTAGCCTTCTTAACTGCACTAACACATTGTTTCGAAGGTTTCAAGTCTTTGAGATAATCACATCCAATCAGTTTTTTCTGTAACAGACTGTAATACAATAAGCATGATGCACATTATTATGACCTGTACGAAGCACTATGCATTTCTTCACATTAAATATCATTTTCCAGTCCATTGATCATTGACATGAATCGCTGATACTTGCTGCAGTGTTGCTGTCTGTTGCTGAAGGAACTGAACGATACACCTTACAATTATCAGCAAACTTTTGAATTTGACTAGATATAACTGTATCAATGTCATTCACAAATGTGAGAAAAAGTATGGGCCCCAGAACAGAGTCCTGGGGCACACCTGATAAAACGTCCTACAATCTGGAGTGTTCTCCATTTGGTACAACTCTTTGCTTGCGATTATGCGACCATTCAGAAATCCACAATGCCGGGTCTCCGCCAATTCTATGAGCCTCAATTTTATATAAAAGCCTCTGGTGAGGGACCTTATCCAAGGCCTTGCTAAATCAAGATAAAAATAAAAAAGGATTACTTTTCATATCCATAGCCTTGCCTTCATCTGTTGCTTTAGTAACATATTCAAGAAATTGTAATAAGTTAGTTAAACAAGTATTTCCTTTAGGATCATAATAATAATGTACGGTTAGTCAAATGATTCACAATATAATCGCGTAGAATAGATTCAAGAACTTTGCAAACTTGTGACGTAAGACTAATTGGACGAGAGTTACCTGGGTCAGATTTATCTCCCTTCTTGAATATTGGTGTAACACTTGCACATTTCCAGTCATTAGGTACTTGTTTCATCTTAAGGCTGAGATTGGAAACAATGCTGAATGGTTCTGCAATATAACCACATGTGTCCAGTAGAAAAGCCCATCCTAAATTATCAGGCCTAGGTGATTTATTCCTCTTCAAATTAAGCGTGTGTTTCTTGACAAGTTCAGGTGTGAAAATAATGTCATTTTGTTTCTTCTCAATATATCCTTCAAATTTCATATTCCAGTCTTTAATGCGTTTTTCATTTTCACGAGTAAAAGACAAGACAAAGGAATCATTCATGCAGCTCTTCAGTCATAAATTAACAATTTTATATTATACAATTATTGACTTTTGAGATATTGGATATGACGCGATATTCACTAGAGAATACCAGTACTAACCGAGGAGAGAGCCGAGGTCAATATTGGTATTCAATGGTGGATATCAATGTCATATCCAATGCCTCAAAAGCCAACAATTGCTTTATTATATAGTTTGTCTTTTCCTTGATAACTGTGGCCAACACCAGACCCCATTAATATAAAAAGCGCGCATAGACGTCGGTGTCACTACTGGCGACGTCACTAAAACTTATCTAAGTTTACAAACTAATATACACTTGATTTGAAGGCGCGCGAAAGCCAGTGTCTGTCACGATCTGTGCACTGGGCTGAAGGCCGCTCTAAGCCAGTGAAAATCAATCTTATACAATAACTTATACAATAATAGAAATTAAACAATAAGCGTGTGCTTTTTAAAGATGTACATCTCAAGTTTCCATATGTGCAGTATTTTCGTTTGAGCATCAAAACGCCCATACTTTTGATGTCGACGACTTTTAGCTCATCAGAGCCGAAGGCTCCAGGGGAGCTTATTGTATGGTAAGGCTCCGTCGTCCGTCAACCATTTTCAAACATCTTCTCCTCTGAAACTGCATGGCCAATTGTACACAATTTTCATCTGGAGCCTCAGTGGGATGGGTGAATGAAAGTTCGTTCCCGGGGTCTGGGTCACATGACCAAGATGGCTGCCACGCCCATATATGATAAAAGCCCTTAAAAAATCTTCTTCTCCAGAACCGTAAGACCTATGACTTTGAAACTTGGCTTGTAGCATCTGGTACTCGGGCTTATTATAATTTGTTCAAAAGGTGACACTGGGTTGACCTTGACCTATTTTACGGCAAGGTCAGTTTTGCCGACTTAGGCTTTTGCATGGGAAAAAGAGAAAACAATTGATTTTTAGAAAACCGTTGAAGAATATGTCACTAAAATTGGTTTACCAGGTAAACTAAATGAATACATGAAGATTTATGGGTAACATGATTGGTCAGGTCCATTCTGTGACCTTGGATCAAGGTCCTTCGGGTTTCATATTTACAAACGTCTTTTTCTCTGAAACTACTGGGCCGATTGAAGCTGATATGGAACCTTTATTGGAGGAATAAATGAAATTTTGCTCATATGGTTGAGATCACACATGACCAAGATGGCCGCCATGCCCATATATGGTAAAAACTCTTTAACAAATCTTCTTCTCCAGAACCTTAAGGTCGATGACCTTGAATCTTGGCATGTAGCATATAATACTCGGGACCTTCATAGTTTATTCAAAAGGTGACCCTAGGTTGACCTTGACCCATTTTACGGCAATGTCAATTATGCCGACTTTGGTTTTTGCATGAGAAAAATGAAAACAATTATTTTTTCGGAAACCTTTGCAGACTATGTCACCAATATTGAGAGTTCAGATAAACCAAATGAATACATGAAGATTTATTGGTAACATAGGTCAGACCCATTTAGTGACCCTGGACACTCAGGTTCCATATTTCAAACATAATTCAAACATCTTTTTCTCTAAAACTACTGGATAGATTGAAGTAAAATTTGATATGGAACATTTATTGGAGGAATAAATGAAATTTTGTTCATATGGTTGTGGTCATACATGACCAAGATGGCCGCCATGTCAGTATATGGTAAAAACCCTTTAAATATTTTCTTCTCTAGAACCCTAAGTTCGATGACCTTGAATCTTGGCATGCAGAGTTTGGTACTCGGGCCCTTTACAGTTTGTTCAAGAGGTGATCCTATGTTGATCTTGACCCATTTTACGGCAAGGTCAATTATGCGGACTTAGGTTTTTGCATACGAAAAATGAAAAAAAATAAATTAGGAAGCCATTGAAGACTATGTCACCAATACTGGTAGATCAGGTAAACCGAATGAATACATGAAGATCTATTAGCCCATTCAGTGACCAAGGTCACTCAGGTTCCATATTCCTATCATCTTTTTCTCTAAAACTTCTGGACCGATTGAAATGAAATTTGATATGGAATCTGTATTGGATGAATAAATGAAATTTTGCTCAGATAGTCTAGGTCACATGACCAAGATGGCCACCATGCCCATATATGGTAAAAACCCTTCAAAAGTCTTCTAATCCAGAACTGTAAAGCGGATGACCTTAAAAGTTGGCATGTAGCATTTGGTACTTGGGCCCTTCACAGTTTGTTCAAATAATGATCCTGGGATGACCCTGGCCTATTTCACAGCAAGGTCAATTTTTTCCACTTAGGCTTTTGGATGGGAAAGAGGGAAAACAATGACTTTTAGCTCACCAAAACCAAAGGCTGCCTGGGAGCTTATAGTCTGGTCATGCTTCATTGTCCGTCCATTGTCTATTGTCCGTCGTCTGTTGTCCGTTGTCCGTCAACCATTTTCAAGCATCTTCTCTGAAACCAAAGGGATGATTGACGCCATATTTCATCTGGAGCCTCACTGGAATGGGAGAACGAAAGTTTGTTTGTCACATGACCAAAATGGCCACCATGCCCATATATGGTAAAAGCCCTTCAGAAATCTTCTCCAGAACTGTAAGGCCGATGACCTTGAAACTTGGGATGTTGCATCTGGTACTCGGGCTCATCATAGTCTGTTCAAATTTTGACCCTGTCTTTCAACCGAATTTGGGCCACCAAAATTGCGAGACGTCCAATTATTGCCAAACGAACACGAACGGTAAAGAAGGTTTTTTTTATATACTTTAATTCAATAATAAGAGTCATGTCATGCAAATTCCAGCGCCAAAAGGCAGAACAGTCACAGCAAAGTTCTATAAAAATGTTGTACTAAGAAAATTGAAGAAGTACTACAAAACCCGCCGCCCCAAAACAGGACTTGAGCGCCTCAGACTTTTGCAAGATAATGCACCCGCTCACAAGGCACACCTTGTGACCGAGTTTTTGGAGTCAGAAATGGTCACCGTTCTACCAAATCCTCAATTTTTGCCAGACCTGCCCTCCCCCACTCCCACCCACCCACCGCGACTATTTTCTGTTTCCAAAATTCAGATATCATCTATCTGGGAAGATATACAATTAAACAAATGCCCTTGGATCTGCTGTTTATCAGTATCTGATGGGTGTCCCAACTGAAGAGATGAAAACTGCTTCCAAAAGTGGATTGATTGGCGAAAAAGGTGTATTCAGGTAGATGGAGAGTATTTTGAAGGGCAGAGCAAGTCAAAATGACTTTTGCATTTGCAGTAAAAAAGAAACAGTGAAAGTGACATTATTTTTGGGTTCCAGCCCTCGTATATGGAATGAGCATCAGAAATAACTGCATCCATATTTTAGCTCATTGGTTCTTCTTAGCGCATATCGGCTCAGGACATCATACAAGATGGCTACCACTGAACAACCGTCAAAAATTTTCTTCACAACCAAACAACCAGTGTATCTTGAAGTCTGGTGAACGATTCAGGACCTCATGGTCCTCTTGCTTTTTATTATTGCCGGTCGCCCTGGCGAGCCGCACATATAGGAGTTATGCTTATCACACATCAAATACAGGAATTTACCGAATCCAGCTTAAGCGGAAGTAACTAAACTCTATTTTTTTTTTTTTTTTTTAAATATTTGTTTCGCTTAATGTTTTGCAATAACTTTTTTATTTTTTATTTTTTGCGAAACATGTTCACGACAAAGTTGTAGTGGGCAACCGCAAACTTCTCCAAAAGGTTCCAGCTTCAAATTAATAACATATTTGCCGCTATTTAGATGAGGAAATCTTACAGTTACAGGATTCCGTCGTTTTTCAAAGTTCGCATCATTGTGATGTAAAGAAAGCAGGTGAAAAGCGTGCTTACTTGACATGGATATCAATAGAGTCATAGTACCATATTATCAGAGGGTTGTTGAAAACTTACCAAGAGAACAGTAACCAGGATTTTAAATATGTTTCCGCTCGATGTTTCTGAGATATTTTTTTCTTTATTTTTTAACTTTGCGAGATATGCCCAGCGACAAAGATGAAGAGGAAATCTACGCCAACCTCTCCAAAATGTCCCAGACCGCAAAGTCTTGCAGTGATTTTTTCTACCATAATGAAATAATTTCAGTTTACTTAGAAGGCAGGCATTTTCTTTTCATCATCAGGGGTAGTGATCTTCTGACCGGTTACTAATATTTAGGGAGGTAGGGCGGGGTGCTTGTCATAATATTTGGGGCATGGTAACGCAGTGAGGAGACACATAAAATGACATATTTTTCCATCGTAACATCAAGACGTCATTACATGACTGAGCGATTGTTGACAGTCGCGTTGAACCTCAGCTCAAACAAACAAAGATAATGTCTAGATCAGTATGTGAAACCACACAGTCTGATCAGAGAATTCGCTGTCCGCTTACAGAATCCCTGAATAATGTAGAACGTGTTAATTTACATGTATATATCAAAGTCCTGTAACAGATGCGCTGGCTGATCTGGAGCTTAACTATCAGCATATGCCCAGAAAGCACCTTTTCTCATTGGGTGTCTCAGATAAATAAATAAATAATTAATAAATATCAACGTTTTACAGATGCATGGACGAACGTTAATAACAGACTATACACATTTTTATCTCCCCTCATAACAAGCATTGTTGGACACAGGGAACTAATTGTGATAGGACTACTGATTGGTGCAAGAAAGTGTAGGGGTAGTTATTTTGTGTAAGGCGACCTGTGATTGGTTAATAATAAAGATGAATTAAAACTCATCATTCTAATTTGAAGACAAAATGTTTGTGTGTAATTTCCTGATTGTTTCAAAGAAATAAATGGGCGCATGCAAATCTACGGTATTCCCGGTATCCATGTCACGGTATTCATGGAGGCCTATGTGTTTGACACAGCATAATATCAAAAGTACTTGGCCGATTTGAATAATTTAAACACCAAATTAAAGCAATAGTCTAATGTACAAAGTAAAGATACTTGATCGAACAAATGTCTGTTGCTGATGTTGCAGGACGATGTCAATGCCCCAGTATCCAGATTCACCTATCCCGGTATCTCAGGGCCACTGACTACAACAACTGTCAAGGAGAGTTCAACGGGAAACATTATCTCCAGGTCCAAGGCACTGCTATGGGTACCAAAATGGCACCTGCATACGCCAACATTTTCATGGGTCGTCTCGAGGAACAGTTATTGAAGTCAGTGGCCCTGAGACCATTTTCATGGCTAAGGTTCATTGACGATATTGACATGAAGTGGTCGCACGGCCGCGAGACTTTGACAGCTTTCCTCGACGAAGCCAACAACTTCCACCCGAGCATAAAGTTTATGGTTGAAATTTCAACCAAGCAGCACGTGTTTCTGGACACCAAATCAAGTCTTGTGATCTGTATACAAAACCAACAGATACACACCAGTATCTCCTACCCACAAGTTGCCACCCGAAACACTTCTGCAAAAATGTTCCTTACAGCCTTGCACTTCGCCTCAGACGTATCTGCTCCGATCGGACACCTTTGCATCAAGAGCAAGAGAACTGACTGACCACCTCTGCAAACGGGGTTATCAGAAACAGGAAATTTCATTTGCCATTGAGAGAGCACGGCAACAAAAGAGAGAAGACCTACTTTCTTATAGGCCTAAATCCGAGTCGAACGTTTTCCCCTTCGTGTTGATATATCACCCAGACTTGCCAAAAGTGAGGGATATAGTCAACAAATACTGGCCCATCATTGAGTCCTCTAGCACTTTGAGCGAGATCTTTACAGAAAGACCGACCATGACCTTACAGAAGACCCAAGAGTCTGCGGGATCTTCTTATACGTGCCAAGCTCAAACCAAGCATGCGTGATGATGAACCACTTGGGGAGACACGACCATGCGGCAAAACAAGATGCAAAACCTGCAAAATGATAACCCCCACACAGATCGCGAAGTCAGCGTCTGGGGCAACAATCAAGCTTAGGTGCAACACTAGTTGTAAGACGACCAATGTTGTCTACCTTATAACATGCACCAAGTGTGGAAAACAATATGTTGGTGAAACCAGTGATCATGTGAACCAACGGATGAACGGCCACCGAGATGATTGGAAACACAAGCGGTTCGAGAGGTATCCTGTCGCAGAACACTTCTGCTCACCAGAACATGACTTCCTCAACCACGCCACGCTTTGTTGCTTAGACCATAACCCGGAGTGGACAGATCGAACCAGGAAAGCAAGAGAGAGCTGTTGGATCCGACGTCTGAACACTCTACGGCCATATGGGATCGACAAGGGCGACCAGTAGAGGGAATCATCGTTTCTAAGTCAGGCATGCGACAGCTTATGTGGAACGTTTTGTTCATGTGATTTTACGTAAGTTGGGCCCAAATTTGCCTTACGTTTTGGTGAAAAACACTCAGTTTGGTGTATATCCCTTTCGGTGTAAGGTTTATGTGCATTGTATACATTGCGTATATGGGCACAGTGGTGTTGATAGTAAAGATAAGTTTTATATTTTGCACATTGTGTTGATAGTGAAGATAAGCTTTATACTTTTTGCACGTTGTGTTTACGCGTATTGTTTACATTTCACATATATCTAAACACGATCAGTTATCAAGTCGCAGCGGGCCAGATAACATGGGCCCGAAAAGAGCATAATCTTTTATTTGTAACTTCTACATTTTTATGTTACTTTTTAAAATAGAAAACCTCTGAAGAAGACGAAAGCCGAAAGGCCTCAGGTAACAAATCATTTGCACTGTTATTGATTAACTCTCAACATATAGTTTAACGCCTATCAGTTCAGCGTCCTTTCTGGATCCAGTGCTACCAAAAAGATTTTTTGTTAGATGTTATGCTCCTTCTCCCAACTATATATATATATATATATATATATATATCAAGACTGTTGATGTAGTGGTCGTGCATCTGATAACGAATAGAATAGAATGTTTTATTATCCAATTATGGCCTCTTTCGGGTTTACTATTGTAACGGAATAGGTATATGTATCTCTTCTACAGCCCAGCTCTGGAAGCCGGCTTTTATGGCGATTGGCTTTTTACGGAGTTCAGCAACGTACATCTTGGTTAGTACCTGGATGGGTGACCGCGGTGCTTGACTTCGTAGAAGACCCGGTTTCACGCAACATTGGTGGCAGCGGTGTATGGCAAGCTGTTTTACTATTTATTAAGCAAAATAGATATCATATATTATATCAGATATCTTATATAGGATATAAGATATCTAATATAGGATATAAGATATCTGATATACTAATTTAGATATCTTATATCCTATATTAGATATCTTACATCCTATATAAGATATCTGATATAATGTATGAGATATCTAATTTAATTCCTCATATAAGTTATCTAATTTACCATATAAGATATCTTATTTGTTAAATAATATATCTTATATATTAATATAGATATTTAATATACTAAATAAGTATCTGATATACTAAATGAGATATCTTATTTGATTGAATAAATGAGATAGCTTCTTTAGTAAATAAGATATCTTATATCCTATATGAGATATCTTATATAGCATATCAGATATCTTATATAGCATATTAGATATCTTATATGTCAATTCAGATATCTTATAAAGCATGTTAGATATCTTAATTGATATATAAGGTATGTATTTTATATGTATTTTATATAAGATATCTGATATAATATATCAGATATCTTATATATTATATAAGATATCTGATATATTAAATCAGATATCTGATTATAGAATAAATAGTAAAACGGCTTGCTGGCAAGATATCTTATATAGCATTCAGATATCTAACATAGCATATAAGATATCTTATATGCTAATTAAGATATCTTATATAGCATATCAGACATCTTATATAGCATATAAAATATCTTAATTGACATGTAAGATATCTTATTTATATAAGATATCTGATATAATATATCAATTATCTTATATATTATATAAGATATCTGATATATTTAATCAGACTTCTGATTTATAGAATAAATAGTAAAACGGCTTGCCATAGCGGTGGAATGGAAGACAGTGTCCTTAGTGTGTTGCATAGACTCTGCCCTCGGATTTGCCTAGTGAGGCATGTGTGACATCGGGACGAAGTCAAGATAAGAGGGGGAGAAATGTAACGGAATAGGTATATATATCACTTCTACAGCCTCGCTGTTGAAGCCGGCTTTTATGGCAACAATGGTAGATTGATTGGCTTTTTTACGAAGTTAAGCAGCATACATCTCGGTTAGTACCTGGATGGGTGACCGCGGTGCTTGGCTTCGTAGAAGACCTGGTTTCACGCTACACTATTAAACGATTTATGCCTAGCGTCCCATAAAGGGGTCAGTGGCAAACAGTATAGACCAGGTCGTGGGGAATCTGATTCGTCAATGGAATGCTTTCATTTTTATGCCAGTATAGGTACTCTTTGGACAGGTTCATGCTATATAAGATATCTTAATATATAAGATATCTAAATTGGCATATAAGATATCTTATATGCTATATAAGATATCTGATATGCTATATAAGATATCTTATATAGGATATAAGATATCTTATTTACTAAAGAAGATATCTCATTTATTCAATTAAATAAGATATCTCATTTAGTATATCAGATATCTTATTTAGTATATCAGATATCTATATTAATATCTTAAATGGTAAATAATATATCTTATATGTGGAATTAAATAAGATACCTAATATGACATATCAGATATCTTATATCGGATATAAGATATCTTATATAGGATATAATATATCTGATGTACTAATTCAGATATCTTATATCCTATATTAGATATCTTATATCCTATATAAGATATCTGATATAATGTATAATAAATAGTAAAACGGCTTGCCAGAAACTATTTATTCTATAAATCAGATATCTGATTTAGTATATTAGATATCTTATATAATATATGATATCTGATATATTATATCAGATATCTTATATAAAATAGATATCTAATATGTCAATTAAGATATCTAATATGATATATAAGATATCTGAATTGACATATAAGATATCTTATATGCTATATTAGATATCTGATATGCTGTATAAGATATCTCATATAGGATATAAGATATCTTATTTACTAAAGAAGATATGTCATTCAATCAAATTAGATATCTCATTAATTTTATCAGATATCTTATTTAGTATATTAGATATCTATATTAATAAATAAGATATCTTATTTAACAAATAAGATACCTTATATGGTAAAAAAGATATCTTATATGCGGAATTAAATAAGATATCTCATATATTATATCAGATATCTTATATAGGATATAAGATATCTAATATAGGATAAAAGATATCTGAATTAGTATATCAGATATCCTATATCCTATATTTGATATCTTATATCCTATATAAGATATCTGATATAATATATAAGATATCTATTTTGCTTAATAAATAGTAAAACGGCTTGCCATATAAAGGATAATACAAAAAAAGCAATTCTGACAATATTTAACTCTGAAATGAGTCTGTCCAAAGAGTATCTGTACTGGCATTGAAATAAAAGCATTCCGTTGTCGAATCAGCTAATACTAGCCCAGGACTCCACCATTTAGTGATCTGCTATAGTCAACATGTTGAAAAAACACAAGATAATAGTAACTGTCAAGAAACAAAGTCCTTGGCACCTATTATTTGTGTACACGTCAGAGGTGAAAAAAAGTAAGAGAGTCCAGGGAGTGCCACAATCACAAGCCGCAACTCTTCCCAGATACCAAGAGGAAGAGGAAACAGACAAAACCAAACAAGCGCAAATCGAACAAACGTACAAAAAGCACTAAGATTAACTCTCTCTACCCCAAGCGATGTTATCGCAATGCTCAAAATACTGAAAAAAAAAAAAAAAAAAAAAAAGAACAAAATAACACCAAGCAAAACTTAGAACAAATTGCTTCATAGAATAAACCGCAAAGCAACAAAGAGTAACACCGGGACCACCGCCTTTGACAAGCTACAAGAATATTTATTTCTCGTTTTTTTTTTTTTTTTTTTTTTTTTTTTTTTTCAAATGTACAACATTATTTAGCATTTGCCAGAAGATTTTATACCGACAAACAAAGGCCTAGAACTATAATATATAAACAAAGATCACAGCATGCAAGAGAATATATCACAGTTACAGTACCACAGTTACAATACACATAAAGACCGACTGAGGACTCTATATAAGCACAAGTACCTTTTCTTTTTGTCAGGAAAAGCTACAAGAGCAAAATAAGTCCCTAAATCAAGTATACGCCATCTCCTGCTGGCTAGCTGAAACAGGAACGAAATACGAAAGTGGGTGGTGGAAACAAAGTCCCCTTGCACGTGATTGCATGGCCACTTGGATCGAAACACGAAAGCCAAGTAGCAAAATGTAGGTGGCAGAATGGACATGCACACGGTGGAGAGTGACCCCACCTGCTATGCAGTCAGTCCATTAAGAATAATTATTTGTATGCAAACATACAACATTAAAACTGATAATAATAATAATAATAATAATAATAATAATAATAATAATAATAATAATAATAATAATAATAAAACACAGATAAAGCAAAACCGAAATGAAAAATTAAGCTGGAACCCAGATAGCATGACAACGTTGGGCCAACGTAGTATTTTGGTTAGTCATTACGTTGGGCCAACGTTGTAAAATAACGTTGACCCAACGTTAACTTGCTCGTTGGGCCTCCGTAGGGCCAACGTGTTGGCGCAATGTTGAGTCAACCAACGTAGGACATATTTGACGGGTAACATTGAAACAACGTTATGCCATCGTACATTGTATATGTTGGCTAAACGTATACTGACATATCAGTTGTCAATTTGGACGCAAAATAACGTTTATCCGTATCAAACATGAAAATTTTGTCCGCATCAAACACTGTAACGCATTTTTCAACTTTGACCGATAAACCCATAAAATTTTAAGTCGAGAAAAAGTTAATTACAAAACAACCTCTTTATAAAAGCGTTGTTTGAGTTTTAAACAAAAACTGTGTTACTTAAACATATAAGCTATATCCAGTCAAAAATGTATAGGTTGTTTATAAGAAAAAAAATGACGTCATTTTTCTGTATAATCTATACATTTTTGAACCGTGTTATATCCGAATTTGTGTTATAATGCACTGTGGTTACCGTTTCCATATAACTTTATCTTTGAATAATACTGTATACGAAAAGAATCCTACGTCCAAATTGTCAAGCGATATATCGATCAAAATCTGTTTCGAAGAAATATCTTAGAGTAGCTAAATATCTTTTGTCGTTGAGCCAATCTGAAAATAAAAAAAGAAATTAAAAATAATATTCTCCTCCAGTATTATTTGTTTATTATTTGTCAGTTTATATAATTATCTTTATGAATAAATGAGGTGAATGTTTTTTTTTTGTTTTTTTTTTATCATTTTTTTCATTTTTTCTCATTTTTCAGTTTACAATAAAAGTAATTTTCATTCACTTTTATAAAACATCATTGTTCAACTTACACATAAATCTTAGCAACATAAACAAGATGTTGTCTAACACCCAGCTATAAAGGCACTAAAAAGCAGATTCTGGTGTTTATCTTCCTGGTATTAATTATACATTGATAATGGCTAACACAAACATAACTCTCTGGGGTATTATGTATCATTATAATTGATGTTATAACCTGCAGGTGGTGAATAGTCAAAGACAGTATCATAATTAGATTTATTGATGAAGCATTTCTTATCATATTTTGTATGCGGAATTAAACTAATAAAAGAGGAAAACCCCAACTTTCAAATTTTTTTTTACATTGCAAGAAAAAAAATGTTTTATCAATATAAAAACTGTATTTTTTTGTATTCAGAATGTAGGATTCCCAACAAGACGGCTCTATTTTTCTTCCTTTTGAAAATTAATGTAAAAACTACAAATATTGTAACATTTTCATTTATTTATCCATTCGAAAATTTAATCATGTATTTTCATTATTAAATGAATCCGATGCTTATGTATCTTTTAAAAAGTGTGCATCACATATCAACGTTGGGCCAACGTAGATCCAACGTTATCACATAAACAAAAAGCATGGGGAAAATATGCATCTAAGTACATACGTTGGGCCAACGGTGGTCCAATGTTAGTGCATAAGACTTATTTTTCTCTGGAATTTGTCAAATTTGTATGACGTTGGCTCAACGTTGGCGCAATGTTGTACATATGATGCCAACGGTGAGCCAACTGTCTGACCATATTTCAACCATATTTCAATGTTGGGCCAACGTTGTCATGCTATCTGGGAAATGAAAAGCTGTAGATTAAAAGCATGCACGAAAAAACTGAGGAGCACATAAACTAAAGCTAAAATTATTGGCTTATACCGCTGAAAGCCAAGTAAAAGCAGACCATAAGGCTGCCATAACTGTATAGGTAACATTTGCATGAGGCTCCTCCACAGGTCCGGATCAGCATCACAAACTCATAACGAAAAGGAGCCTTACCATATCGACTAGTACTCACTCTTGGCACGTCGACTATATTTTCATAGAGAAGAATAACTGGTATTTTTAAAAGATAAGAGATCATGTTAATATTTTATATCAAATCTTAAAAGACTCTATGACCATACTTCTTTTTCTATTAATATGAAGAGTGGACATGTCTGCTTTTAGTAGGTCTTCATAAGAGCTTGAAAATCATTAAAAAAAACCCCTTAAAGCTGTATATTGAATCCTTTCTAATTTATCTGTACTAGTTTTGGAACAGAAATGCCACATTAAAGGGCAATAATAAAAAAAATTAATTTATAAATGACTTATAAATTAAATTTCTTGTTTCCAAGTTTAAAACATAACTAAGTCTAAAAAGAATATTTATTTGTCTAGCTGTCGTTTTGCTGATGTTTGTTATATGGGTTTCAAAATTCAGCATATAATCAAAAGTGACACCCAAAAGTTTAACTGTTTCTTTACATTGAATTGAACTGCCACAAACATAGACTTTTGCAATTTTCGAAACCAGATTTTCTAAACACAATTGCTTGAAATTTATCAGGGTTTACTTGTATTTTGTTGTCTTGAAACCACCAAATTACTTCTGTGTTTTCATTTTCCAGAGCCAATTTTGTGGTTTGCAGGACTTTGTTACAAAGTATTGTCGTCTGCATATTATATATGGATGACTTTTTTACGAAGTAAAAATGTCATTTATGAAGACGTTGAATAGCAGAGGCCCTAATATCGAGCCCTGCGGAACACCTTTAATAATCGCTGACCAGCCACCTAATTTAACTCTTTGCTTCCTGTGTGACTGGTAACTGGCCAGTAATTGACATGTTGAATCAGAAAGGCCATAAGCTTCCAGCTTATCCACTATGAGGTCGTGTGGAAGACAGTGGAAGACCTTGGACAGGTCCATCAGTACTGTACAAAAGTAAAGTTGGTTGTCCGTCTCTTCTCCAGTCCTCTGCAAACCTCAGAAGTGTAGTTTAGCAGCCAAAGCCCTTTCTGACAGCAGCTAACTAGTCATTACGAATATTTTCAAAATGTTCACTTTGCTGATAATGAATGAAATTTTCCAAAATTTTGGAATGGGAATTTAAAATACTGACAGGTCTATTATTATTATTATTATTATTTTGACAAAAGGATCATTTTTTAAACAGTGGGGTGAACTGAGCATCCTTCAGGTCATCAGGGAATTGTCCATTTTTAATACTTTTATTAAAGATATTTGATAAGGGTACTGATACTGTCTCAGTTCGGAGTGAACCAACTCAGAAAGTAACTGGAATAATTTAGGTTAGTTCACTGAATTTTCACATATATGCCTTCATGTGCGGTATAAGCGTCATAAGTGTACATGCAATTGTTGAGCTAGCTTTTTGAAAAGTTTATCTAACTTTTTTATTTTTTTTTATCGATGCTGTTCATACAGCTAACGTGCAAAGCACGACTAGCTTAACACTAGACATAAAAATTAATACGCGCAGCATAGTGGTTTGCCAAAAGAATTTCAATTGGTCATTATTTAGAAATTTCCATGTCGGTTTTCCAATCAATTTTAGTTTTACAATTCGGCTCTTCTGTGACAGGAGGCGGGATCTTTGAAACACGGAAGTGCTGACAACGAGCAACAAACAGTGGTAAACATGAAATAATTAGATGAAGAAAAGATATTGAAAAGAGAGATTTGCGTGGTAAATGAATTACAAAGCATCACACTCATACAGCGAGTGCCCTGATCCAAAACCTCTCTCTCCATCCCTGGTCATCCACAAGAAATAAACCATTCAGTCCATCGAATCATAAAAAAAATTGTCTCGGCATGTGTAATACACTCTTTGAACCAACCTGCAGATCAGGGCTGAATTGATTCAGCTCTCGCAAATGGTCTTTACTCCGAGACAGTCACATCTTATTTCCTCAGAGGACCCTTTGATGTCGGAAGAGATCCTGATTGTTTCCAGTTGATATGACTGCATACATGCCATACCTCACACTGATAAAATCTCAAAGAATTCTGCCCATCTGGAAAGCAATAGGCCAGTTTCACAATTGTAAGTTTTACCGTCTCGCTAATCCACACATAATCTCATTAATTCAGAATGAGGCTTGCGGTGTATCACAGACAACAATGACAGATCGTCAGACGGTGACTAAGTACACAAAAGCAGATTTGTGGAAATTGCCGTGTAATAAGCAGTCCCTTTTCTTCTTCATGACTCTCCTCCACATTGCTTTTCAGTTAAATTTAGTGCCGCACCCCAAAGAAGATCGTTGCTGTCTGTATGAAGTGATCTTGAATGTTATGGATTTTAAGTAAAACATATTTTAATCAAAACTGATTTAAGCTTTCTTATATGCTATCGCACTTGTAAATGAAATATAACCCGCACATGCTGATCATGACCACCTCTGTTGAGCTTCCCGCAAAATATCTTTTCATTGTTTACATGTGCTGTTATCAATATACACTATGAAAAAATATCCGGGACTTGTTTTTTTACTGGCTGACATTTCAGTCTACTGCTTTGATTCGCAGAAATAGTCTTGGTAATTTAGTTCTGTTTTTAATATGTGTCTGTTTTATATGCATTTCTGACAAGAAAACGCTCTACAATCCAACATGGTTATAGCTCAATTTTCTCCCAAAACGGTTTCCCTGCCATGCTGTTATCTGGTGTTACCATTATGAGCATGTGCTACCGTTATGAGCACGCGCTTTTTTTTTCATGCAGGAGCTATAGAAAAATTTCACATAATAGAAATGCGAACAGTTCAGTGTATCATCCTCTGGTGTGCATCTGAGCATCCCATAAGATGAGGCTCTACACAGGGTTTACATGATACATTTGGTGGTACTTAGAAACTATTTTAGTGACCAGCAGGAACAACCGTGGGGAATAACCGTTTTGATGCACAGATCTCGCAAATGGATAAGGTACTGTTTTGCTTGGGTGCTTGTCGTCTTTCAGCAGAAAACGGTGAGTGTGCATCTCTGAAGTTGGTGACAAAAATTCGACATCCAAAAATTTTAAATCGGAAAAAAGATCAATTAAAAAACAGCAAAAAAAAACAAAACAAAAACAAAACAAAATTGCCAGCCTAAGAGGATAAAAAAAACATGATACTCGCGTGTGCATCTCGAGGAATCAGTCCGTCAGAAGAGGTAATACACTATGAGGGAAGGGATGTTATGGTGTCAGTCCATGCTTTAATTGCTCGACCAGTTTGCGATCGCTGGTGTTAACTGCCAAAACCTGTTAAACTACAGTTTGCTTAGCCAGTAGACAACAGTACTGTTGCAGGTGTGAAAAACATGCTGCAGATTATTCTTTAAAGATGCTACCGACGATAAGAATAATACGTTGTGGACATCGGTCAAATAATCCAGTCATAATTAGTAGTTGTCCCACGGCTTTGGGAATTTTTAGGAATCTGGACCCGACTTTGATTCTGCGTCCCCGAAAACCCTGAATTCAGCATAGGTTGTAGCGAGTGTCTTTCATGTCCGCATTGTCAATACACTGCCAGCCTCGATCTTGATACATTTCTGGAAATTTTCGGCTCAGCAATTATTGGATATTATGATTGTGAAAAGGGTCTATTCCCATAAAAAGTTCAAGACTCACAGAATTTTCAGACCATTTTACAACAGATTTTATGAAGAAATAAACATAAATCACACACTCTTGTGGTTTTCACAAGCTTCTTACATAAAAAAAGACTTTAGACTATAATGGGGGAGCTCCAAAGTGATGTTTAAGAAAATCTCACAGAATTTTGTCAAATCTCCCTTAAAATTTTGCCTTATCTCACATATTTTAGTCCACAGCTTATGGCATGTGTGTGACTGGACTGGGAAATACCCCAGACAGCATGCTTACATTGGGCTAGCATTGAAAAATTGTTGTCCATTTCGTTGGCCCAACAAAGACATTCAATGTTGACCCAGTGTAACTCTCCTCATTGGGCCAACATGTACATGTAGGCATTATGTTTGGCCAACATATGTCAATGTTAATTAAAATGTTGGGCCAACTTTAGCCATGCACAATTTTAACGTTGGGCAATTCTTACAATAATTTTTTTTTTTTATAAACTAACATAGCTTTTCTTTCTCTGCTGAGTCCTCTAGGAGGAGTCTGATCAGGGTCTACACTGTTTTCTGTGAGCGTGTTTTGGAACCCATTACTCTAGTAAAACAATGTGATGTAAGAATGTCAAAATCACAAATGAGCCAGAGCACAGCTATGTTACATGAACATTCAACAAAGACTCAGATCAGCCTGCACAACTGCACAGTCTGATAAGCGGCTTTCATATCCGCCACATGCAGTTCATTATTAGCTCACCTGAGCTATGCTCGAGGAGCTATAGTGATCACTTTTTGCCTGTCGTCTGTGGTGTGTACCTCTGTCTGTTAACATTTTCAAACCTCAAACCTTGCTCAAATTTCATGTGGAGCCTCTTTGGGGCAGGGGAATGAAAGTGCTAAAATGGTCGCAGTCCATTTTCGACCAAGATGGCCACCATACTCATATCTGGTAAAAATCTTCTCCAGAACAGAGGATGCCTTGGGGCTGAATCTTTGCACAAATCATGATAATTTCAAATGACTTCTCCTCTGAAGCCTCTGGGCCAGTGTTGCTCAAATTTCATGTGGAGCCTCCTTGGGGCAGGGGAATGAAAGATTGCTAAAATGGTCATGGTTCACTGACCAAGATAGCTGCCATGCCCATATATGGTAAAAACCTTTAAAAATCTTCTTCTTCAGAACCAAATAAGCCCTGGGTCCTAATCTTTGCACAAATCATCGGGGACAGGGGATCTACCAAAATTGCTAAAATGATGGTCCTATGTTGATGTTTGACTTTACGGCAAGGTCAGATTTGCTTCCCCATGCATTTGTATGGGCCCTATACATTTATATGGGAAAAATGTTGAGAATTCATATTTCGGACAGCTACTCTATAATCCAGTTGAATTGAAACTTGATGGATGAGTATTAGGGTGCTTAGTAGACATAACTTAGCTAAATGAGCCGATATATGATTCTGCTGTGCTGAACAAAATGGCCACCAGAGCTAAAAATATAAAAACCTTTAAATGACATCTCCGTGGCCAGTGGCCGGATTTCAAAATAATTTCACATCAATACAGTAAAGCTCCAATATATCACAGTTCTCGGGGTCCAGAGTCCGCTATCGCGATATAAACGGATCACGGTATAAGTCCAGACATGTACCATGCATGTATAACGGCATGCATAACTCTCGCTCGGTTTGTCGCTGTGGTAGTTTGCTGAGACATCACGGATAAATGGCATTCAGTCATGCTGTCACCATATTTTCTTATTAAAATTGAATTAGAATTGCTCAGTGGCATAATTTACAGTGGTGCGCTATGTCTAACAAGTAATTTCAATCGAAACCAGCTGATAAACAGCGTTTGAAAACAAGAAATCATCGGGTTGACAATTTAGGATGCCATTTTGGATACTCTGGTTCCCTGGAACGGCAAAGGGAAGTTACTAAAATTGCTTCAGTTGAGCTAAGATAATTTGAGTTGCTTCCCTTTGCTTATTATGCCCCCAACTTCAAAGAAGTTGGAGGGGCATATTGCTTCTGGGTTGTCCGTCCGTCCGTCCATCCATCCGTCCGTTCGTCACGCTTTTTGATGCATAGCATAACTTTAAAACCGTGAATGCTACTGTTTTGAAATTTCATATATGGATTCCTCATGAAAAAATAGCTGACACGTATTTTTTTTCTTGACAGGATTATGCCCCTTTTCTGAGTTATGGCCCTTTGAAAAAATATGGATGCAATCTTGTCAGCAAAATATCTCAAAACCTATTAAAGCTAGAGCCTTGAAACTTGATGAATAGACTGGTAGTGATGAGTAGACAACCTGATTAACTTTTGAAGAAATTTTGAAAAATACTTCTTGAGTTATGGCCCTTTGTAATTTTGGGCAATTTTAACTTGTCAGCAAAATATCTCAAAAACTGTTAGAGCTAGAGCCTTGAAACTTATTAAATGGATTTGTAGTGATGAGTAGATGACCTGATTAACTTTTGAAGAAATTCTGAAAAATACTTCATGAGTTATGGCCCTTTGTAATTTTGGGCATTTTTATCTTGTCAGCAAAATATCTCAAAAACCGTTGGAGCTAGAGCCTTGAAACTTATTGAATAGACTGGTAGTGATGAGTAGACAACCTGATTAACTTTTGAAGAAATTTTGAAAAATGCCTTTTGAGTTATGGCCCTTTGTAATTTTGGGCATTTTTACCTTGTCAGCAAAATATCTCAAAAACTGTTAGAGCTTGAGCCTTGAAACTTAGTAAATGGATTTGTAGCGATGTGTAGATGACCTGATTAACTTTTGAAGAAATTCTGAAAAACACTTCATGAGTTATGGCCCTTTGTAATTTTGGGCAATTTTACCTTGTCAGCAAAATATCTCAAAAACTGTTGGAACTAGAGCCTTGACACTTGATGAATAGACTGTTAGTGATGAGTAGACAACCTGATTAACATTTGAAGAAATTTTGAAATATACTTCTTGAGTTATGCCCCTTTGTAATTTTAGGCATTTTTATCTTGTCAGCATAATATCTCAAAAACTGTTAGAGCTAGAGCCTTGAAACTTAGTAAATGGATTTGTAGTGATGAGTAGATGACCTGATTAATTTTTGAAGAAATTCTGAAAAATACTTCATGAGTTATGGCCCTTTGTAATTTTGGGCAATTTTACCTTGTCAGCAAAATATCTCAAAAACTGTTGGAACTAGAGCCTTGACACTTGATGAATAGACTGGTAGTGATGAGTAGACAACCTGATTAACTTTTGAAGAAATTTTGAAATATACTTCTTGAGTTATGCCCCTTTGTTATTTTGGGCATTTTTATCTTGTCAGCAAAATATCTCAAAAACTATTAGAGCTAGAGACTTGAAACTTGGTGAATTGATTGGTAATGATGAGTAGATGACCTGATTAATTTTTTTGTAAATTCTGAAAAATATTTCATAAGTAATGGCCCTTTGTAAATTTGGGCATGTTTCCCTTGTGAACAAAATATCTCAAAAACTATTGAAGCTGGAGCCTTGAAACTTGATGAATAGATTGGTAGCGATGAGTAGATGAGTAGATGACCTGATTATGCCCCCAGTTTCGAATGAAATTGATGGGGCATATTATTTTGCCTTCATTTGTCCATCCGACTGTTTGTCCGTTCATCAAGCTTTTTTTGTGCATGCCATATCTTAAGAACCCTGCATGCTAGGGTTTTGAAATTTTATATTTGGGTTCCCAATGAAAAAATAGCCGACCCGTATTTTGTTTCTTGTCTAGCATGTTTATTTAAAGTTATGCCCCTTTGAAAAAAATCAGAATTAAATCTTGTGAGCAAGATATCTTGAAAAGTATTTAAGCTGGGTTCTTGAAATTCGATACAGTGAGTGGGAATGATGTGTACATTACCCGATTATATTTTGAGAGAATTCCATGAAAATATTGATAAAGTTACGGCCCTTTGCAGTTCTGCTCATTTTGACCTTGTCAGCAAGATTTCTCGAAAAGCACTTAAGCTAGGGTCTTGAAATATTATATGCTGATTGGGGATGATGTGGAGATTACCTGGTTTGTTATTTAGGGAATTCCATGAAAAATTGATGTAGTTATGGCCCTTTGTAGTTCTAGGCATTTTGACTTTTTCAGCAAGATATCTCAAAAAGTATTTAAGCTAGAGCCATGATATTTGGTATACTGATTGGGATTGAGGAGGAGATCACCTGAATAAATTTTGAACCAGTTAAATGAAATGTTGGAGTTATGGCCCTTCGCAATTTCAGGCCATTTAATGTCGTTGCTTTATTGTGTATAGCATAAGTTTAGAACCATGTATGCTAATGTTTTGAAATTTCATGTTTTGATTCCTCATGAAAAAATAGGTGATCCGTATTTTTTTCTTATCCCAATCATCTCCTATTTTAGAGTTATTTCCCTTTGATAAAATAACATTGAAATCATATATTTGTACTGTTGTTACCGTCATGGCTAAGCAGTGTTGGAGTCAAACAGTGTTAGAGTCAGGCAGTTGGGGGCATAGTGTTTTACAAACACCAGCTCTAGTTTTATTGTGTTGCGGGCGCAAAAAAACCCCAAAAAACAGTGTTAGAGTCAGGCAGTTGGGGGCATAGTGTTTTACAAACACCAGCTCTAGTTTTATTGTGTTGCGGGCGCAAAAAACCCCCAAAAAACTGTTGTTTCTTTTTATTTTAGTTTTATTGTTATTATTATTATTATTTTTTTTTTTTGACGCAGTTGTTTACTTTTGAAATATTTATTGCTACGGAAGTGTAAAATAAGCAGACTTAGATATGTGTATGTGGGACAGAAACATCGTAAGACTACTTTCTTGTAAAATTTGCTGGTGTTGAAAAGGAGGTGGACCGTTTTCACCTGTTGAGCAAAATTAGTTTGTGGGCATCATTGACTGATTGAGCATTGAGTAGATCTGTGTACTCAATGATGATAATGATTATGACAATAGGGATTATTCTGGCCCCGGATTTTTGTGAGAGAAAAAATCCCACTTGGACAAAAACAGTGAGAGATTTTCAAATTCAGTGAGATTTTTTTTTGGCTCGCTCAGACAAACTGAGTGAGATTTTTTTTTTTTTTTTTTTTGTAAAGGTCAGCTTTTGTATCCAGGGATCATTTTCTGGCGCGATTTCGCGATATTCTCGCATTTTTTTGCAAGAAATCGCATCAAAATTCCCGGAGTTAGAAAAAAAATCGCACGCTGAATTTTTCTCATTTCGCGCCGTTAAGTTCCTATTTTGCACATGCGGCTCATTTCGAGACTATCGGACTGTTCTGTGTGACAGGTTTCTGAATTATTGTGGCGCCAAAATTCATTACGCATACGACCGCAGGTAACCATTCATTAATCTGTATAACTGAAAAGCTTTATCGTAAAATTTCATTCTCGGTCTCTGGTTTAAGTAAGCGCTTTTTTGATCGCTACCTCGAGTCAGCCAAAAAAAATGTCCGCCGACTCGGAAAAAGCAAGAAAGAAAATTATCCGCCCCGAAGCCGTCCAGTCGGGATGGCAACATGTTAAAGTATCATGTTCGAGCACAACCCAGCTCGACTGAAGCGGCCACGCTCTCCTCCCCTGATTCGGATGACGATCAAACACGACCGAACTGCCTGATGAATACCCTTATTCAGCTGTTTGCATTTTGTTACGAGCCAGGCGTAACGAGAAAGAAATGAAAGGGAAACCAGCATCAAGCTTTAAAAGTATTTACAGTATGTGTTGATAACAAAAAATAAGAAAATGTGCAAGACAGAACAAATTCTGTCCAGTCTCAAGGACACATAATTGAAATTCCATGAGTCCTATGATAAAATCATGAGTCTGTAATATATTTTAGAGCAGATATCTACTGTTTTTGCGAGCTCAGGGATCAACTATTTTGTGAGCTCAGGGACTCACTTATATAAAAATTTGTGAGTCCCAGAGAAAAATTATGAGTATATGAATCGGAACTCGCTGGTAAAAAATCATTGGCTAATGTCACAAAATCCCTGCGAAATATTCCAGAAGAATTTCTGAAACAAATCCTTTAAATTGCAGTTTCTGATCCCACAATTTAAAGTCCCTGAATTCAGGGTTTAATTCCAGAATTAATGAAACATTGAAGTAATCCAGTAAAGAATGAAAGTGCACAAAGATGCTCATATGAAAATCTTCTCTCCTTATATAATATCAAAGCACAATCTAAAAAAAATTACAGTACTAAAGGCATCACTTATTATCCAGCATTTATCAAGAAAAAATTTAAATGTTCTGTGACATGCCAAAAATAGCTTAATCTAAAAAGAATATAAACAACTTATTATTGTAAACATGATTTTCCAGAAACTTCAAATTTATAGATAAACACTTGCAGTAAATATGAAAATAATGATACTTAAAATAATCAAACACCCTATATATAACAATTTTATTAACCTGATTTAGAGTACATTACAAAATAAGGAATAATAATACTAATTACTTATACATACAATTCTGATACAAAATCTGACCTTTACAAGAAAAAAAAATAAAAAAATCTCACTCAGTTTGTCTGAGCGAGCAAAAAATTAAATCTCACTGAATTTGAAAATCTCTCACTGTTTTTGTTCAAGTGGGATTTTTTCTCTCACAAAAATCCGGTGCTAGAATAATCCCTGGTATCGGAATGGTATGTATAAGTAATTAGTATTATATTCCTTATTTTGTAATGTACTCTAAATCAGGTTAATAAAATTGTTATATATAGGGTGTTTGATTATTTTAAGTATCATTATTTTCATGTTTACTGCAAGTGTTTATATATAAATTTGAACTTTCTGGAAAATCATGTTTACAATAACAAGTTGTTTATATTCTTTTTGGAATTTCCAGATGGAATATTCTAGATTAAGCTATTTTTGGCATGTCACAGAACATTTAATTTTTTCTTGACAAATACTGGATAATAAGTGATGCCTCTAGTACTGTAATTTTTTTAGATTGTGCTTTGATATTATATAAGGAGAGAAGATTTTCATATGAGCATCTTTGTACACTTTCATTCTTTACTGGATTACTTCAATGTTTCATTAATTCTGGAATTAAACTCTGAATTCAGGGACTTTAAATTGTGGGATCAGAAACTGCAATTTAAAGGATTTGTTTCAAAAATTCTTCAGGAATATTTCGCAGGGATTTTGTGACATTGGCCAATGATTTTTTACCTGCAAGTTCCGATTCATATACTCATAATTTTTCTCTGGGACTCACAAATTTTTATATAAAGAGGGTCCCTGAGCTCACAAAACAGTAGATCCCTGAGCTCACAAAAACAGTAGATATCTGCTCTAAAATATATTACAGACTCATGATTTTATCATAGGACTCATGGAATTTCAATTATGTGTCCTTGAGACTGGACAGAATTTGTTCTGTCTTGCACATTTTCTTATTTTTTGTTATCAGCACATACTGTAAATACTTGTAAAGCTTGTTGTTGTTTCATTTCTTTCTCGTTACGCCTGGCTCGTAACAAAATGCAAACAGCTGAATAAGGGTATTCATCAGGCAGTTCGGTCGTGTTTGATCGTCATCCGAATCAGGGGAGGAGAGCGTGGCCGCTTCAGTCGAGCTGGGTTGTGCTCGAACATGATACTTTAACAAGTTGCCATCCCGACTGGACGGCTTCGGGGCGGATAATTTTCTTTCTTTCTTTTTCTGAGTCGGCGGACATTTTTTTTTGCTGACTCGAGGTAGCGATCAAAAAAGCGCTTACTTAAACCAGAGACCGAGAATGAAATTTTACGATAAAGCTTTTCAGTGATACAGATTAATGAATGGTTACCTGCGGTCGTATGCGAAATGAATTTTGGCGCCACAATAATTCAGAAACCGGTAAAACAGAACAGTCCGATAGTCTCGAAATGAACCGCATGTGCAAAATAGGAACTTAACGGGGCGAAATGAGAAAAATTCAGCGTGCGATTTTTTTTCTCACTCCGGGAATTTTGATGCGATTTCTTGCAAAAAAATGCGAGAATATCGCGAAATCGCGCCAGAAAATGATCCCTGTGACAATAACGGGGGTATAATTTATTGTTTGCCAATTATAATCAACGTGTGCGCTGACTGACACTAAGTGGGGGAGTGGATTGTTTGTCATAATACCTGACGCGACTTAGCGGCGAGATAGGCACGAAAAATCAATTACCGGAGGCGGAACACGTTTTTTTTTTTTTTTCTGAAGTTTAATTAAACAAACATTTTATGTTTTTAAATTTTTTTGCATATGGAAAATTTGGGAGCCATGGCCGATTCGCGATATACTGGATTTCGGAAATAACGGACCGCGATGTATTGGAGCTACACTGTATTCCTCTTATACCCCTTTGCCAAAATTGCTATAATGGTTCTGCTCTGCTGAACAAAATGGTTGCCAGAGCTAAAAACAGAAAAAAAAACAACCTTTAAAGGACAGGATAAGTAGATGAACCAATTCTGAAAAAAAATCGGAACGTTTTTTACGTATGGCCCTTTGAAAATTACAGCATTTTAACCTTGCAAGCAAGATATCTCAAAAACTGTTGAAGCCATTGCCTTGAAACTTGACAGGCTATTAGGGAATGTTGAGTAAATGACCTGATTAACTTACAGGATTTAACTCAGGCCAACGTTGTGCCCATGGGCCTCTTTGTTTTGCCTAAATTAGAAATGAATATATAATGAAATTATACTCACATGTATAAAAAATTAAAATCTTCTTAAAATCACATCTTCAGACCTTTATTGGTGAATTCAGTCAGAGAGTCAGAACTCAAATGGTATAAAAGCTAGCTTTAAGGGTAGTCTGAAGTGTTATAAAACCTTTGGTGGATGGTAACAGCAATGAACAAGATTAATCCAAGGTACTGGATTACTAATTAATATACAGTGATTTTTTTACCTGCGCATCACGAGTCCTGTACTCACATTTTTGTTTTGGGACACATTTTAAATCTCAGCGAGTCCCAGGACTCACAAAGCTATAGTGGAAAATTCTGTAATGGACGCAATGATTCTCTAATAGGACTCACTTTATATAGCCCAAGCGAATCCTGGGACGCATAGGTATAAAATTGTAAATAAATCACTGAATATAGCAAGTTTTATTGGTCACCTTGGCGCTGGACCAGGAAGCCAGTAATAAAGGTTACTTCAGGCTGTGTTTTTGCTTTATGAAACAGCTTTATGGTACATTAGTATGCTAATTTCACTATGTTACCAATAGCACAGTTCTCTGCTGCAAACGTGACTTTGAATAATAATAATAAAAAAAAAAAGTGGAGGGTGAATAGTTATATATAACCCCACTAAGAACCCCATAAAACTGGAAGAAAACCAATGTTCTCCAAATGCATACACATTTTACAAAAACGACCTCAGATAGATATGCCGGGCTTTAGCCCAGCGTAAATTAAATTGGTATCTTGTATTATCTGACAAGCATTTTGTTTTATTTTTTTTATTTTTTTTTTTTTTACATGATACAAAAAATACATCTTATACTTTCCACCAACGGATTTAATAAATGCAATAATATATTTAATACATAAGCATTCATATAAGATCCTCTGTGTATTCCTATTATTCAGGGTATGTTAGGCCAATGTTGGCACAACGTTGATCCAACGATTAACTCTTTGGATTTACAGCCTTAGTTATTGAGCTACACTAACAACATGGGAATCAAAATTATGCATACCATTCACATTTTGGCAACATTTTTGTCACTTTAGCAGAATCAGCAATAAACAAATTGCTGATGCTTGCCTAATGTTGGCCTAATATTATACAAAGGAGTCCATGATTTGCATATTTTTGGTAAAGTTGGGCCAACCTCAAACCACATATCAAATAAAACTGTTTATTTCCAGTATAACATTGGCCCATTACTATGCCAACTATGACATTATTTTACTGACTTAAAATAATTCATTAAATTGATATCATGGTTGGCTCAACGTTGGGCCAGCATTAGACAGCCAACTGATAACATCAGCCAACAATATGCCAACATTGGGCATACATTGTCATGCTATCGGGGACCTTTGTGAAACACTAGCACAGTGGCTCAGTTGGTAGAGCTTCCGCTTTGTGACAGGGAGGTTGAGGGTTCGATCCCCAGCTGAGTCATACCAAAGATTGAAATGGTACTAGCTGCCCTTTCACTTTGCGCTCAGCATTAAGAAAGTAGAGCTAGGAATCAGAACTGGTCAGCTCAGTGCCAGTATAATGTGACCGGGTGGAATATCATGTCAAGTGTCTAGGGCAAGGTTGGTTGGTAAATTCCACTCCCGGTATTTACCATATCCAGACACTGTCGGGATATAACTGAAATATTGTTGAAAGCGACGTAAAGTAGTGTTTGGCATCAGAGAGGAAAATCACAATCGATTATCGGGAAAGTAAAACCAATTGATTATCGGTTATACAATCAAATATCCCATAACTGGCGTCAAATAATAAATCATCATAGCATATTATTCCCTTTATGTTTCTATATTACTTAAAATGCAACAGCATATAATAGCATAACTAGGTTAATTTAAAATATAGGTTGCTTCAAGATATAGCAGATTTTGCAGCCATGTTTCTAGTCAATGAGTCTTTCATAATACTCTTAACCCTTGTCCTGCCAAATAAATTAAGAGGCACACCCATTTCTAATTTTCAGCCAATCAGATTACTTGATCAAGATTGTTGATATAAATTCACGTACAAACAGTGCAGATCCAGATCAGTTGGCTTCTTCAGAAGCGAACTGATCTGGATCTTCACTGTTTGCAAAGGCAGGGTATATCCGAGTTAGCAGGACAAGGGTTAATTTGTATCACTATCTCATTATGTGACCTTTGGCCCATATTTCTAAAAATAGAATTTCAAATAATTGATAGTGAAAAAAAAATTACCGATAGTTGTCGATGGCGGGCTCATCTGATTAGTTTTCGATTATTTCAATTAACTGGCACAACACTAACGTAAAGCCCGAATAAAACAAACAAAACTTTTTGAAACAACCACAACCCGGAGGGAACTGCCAACCATTCACACATAACTGCATCATAATGTCCACAGCTGGACTCGAATCTACACGGCAGAGGTGTGTAGCTAGTCATGAGACAAACCTTGCTTCCAGCTGAGCTGTCCTGACGTTTGTTAGCTGATCACCATTTTTGGATTTGGATGCCTTTGTGATACGTAGTAATTGATTAATTCTCTTGCAGCATTGTTTGAATGCCTACGAGAGTTGGTTGTTCCCAGCAACCATCCATCTGTGGAACCTTCTACCGGTCTCCAGTGTGACAGTAGCAGTGCAATTACTTGGCAACATCAGGAGTTGGAGGTGGTTGGGTGAGGCAAAGGTGTAGTGTATCTTGCATCACTGGGGCGTCCAACTGATATTGGCTTACAGTTGGACAAAGTCTGCTATCCTTGCAGCAGGTAAGGGTAGAAAGGGAATGTTTTTATTATGCTACCGCGCAGGGGGTGCGGGGGAGGTGCATATTATAGTATCACCGCTGTCTGTACGTACGTACGTCCATCCCTTTCATCCCGTACGTAACACAAATGGTTTTCGTGCAGATCTGGATCAGTTGGCATCAGAAGCCAACTGGTCTGGATCTACACTGTTTGCAAAGGCAGGGTATATCCAGGTTCAGTAGGACAAGGCTTAAGTTAATTTTGATTTAAAGAATATTGGTTTGTATAATGGTCACAGTGCTCATATAGATAGCATGCTTCAAGAATTACGCACTAATTGCAGATTAACTTTTGGCACGAAAGATTAGATGATCATTTTATATCTGATCTGATATTGGGTCTTTTATTAAAAAAATGTTCTTAAATAATATTTTGTTATTGTTCAGTAATCTGTATAATCATATAATGTTTTATTCTTCAGACATGGCTGTCAGCAACACCCTGCTAGAGCCTGGAGACAGGTTTGCTCACATTTTACAGCCAATAAAAGACTTGACTAAGAACTGGGACATCGACATTGCTGCATGTCTAGAAGATTACTTGGAAGAGGTATGAAAGAAAAATCACTTACAGGTAGTATAATGTGGCATGTGCACTCTGATCAAAGTTTTGTTGCTAGAGTTACTTACCCTGAATTTACTTAGAAATTTTGCCTTATACATGTACACATGGCATAATAGGGTTTTATTTGTCTCCGCAACTTCTGCTACAGTTTTCAAGATAGGGATTTGAAACTTGCAGCAAAGTAAGAATATAGGCCAGGCATGTGCATAAAGGTCACAAAACTCAGATCAAATTTTTATTGCTAGAGTTACACACCCTGAATTAACTTAGAAATTTTGCCTTATTCACATGACATAGTAGGCTTCGTGTTTCTGCAACTTTTACAGTTTTCAAGATATGATTTGAAACTTGCAGTGCAGGGCATGTGCATAAAGGTCACAGAAATCTGATCAAAGTTTTGTTGCTAAAGTTACTTACCCTGAATTTACTTAAAAATTTTGCCTTATATACAAGGCATAATAGGGTTTGTGTCTCCACAACATCTGCTACAGTTTTCAAAATAGTGATTTGAAATTTTCCGCAAAGTATGAATGTAGGCAGGGCATGCGCTTAAAGGTCATAGAACTCTGATTTGACTTTTATTGCTAGAGTTACTTACCCTTTATTTACTTAGAAATTTGCCATAGTGGAGTTAATGTCTCTGCAACTTCAACAGTTTTTGTGATTGTGGTTTGAAACTTGCACTACAGAAAAGATATAGATTTAGCATATGCATAAAGGTCAGAGAATTCTGATCAAACTATTATTACAAGAATAACATAACATACCCTCGATTTATTTAATTATTATGCCTTATATCTATGCCATAGCAGATTTTATGTGTCTGCAAATGGTATCTACCTAAGGCAGATAAAATTTCATTTTTTTCATATAGAAACTATATCTAACCTTTAAAATGCCGAACAAAATTGTAGCAGATGATGGTCTAGTTTAGATTATTTTTACTGAGAAAATAAGGTAACTTACAATACTGCCATAGTTGATATTTTTAGCTCACCTGAGCACGAAGTGCTCATGGTGAGCTATTGTGGTCAGTCAATGTCCGTCATGCATCGTCCGCCGTGCGGCGTCAACAATTGCTTTAAAAGCCTACTACTCCTACACCCTGGGCCAATTGACTAGATACTTGGTAGGAAGCATCGGGGTGACTTGTAGATCAAAAATAGCTAAAATCGTTCCGATAGGAAATCCAAGATGGCCGCCATCTTGAAAATCAATTTTTCGCTTCTTCTCCTGAACCGAAAGGCCAATTGACTCCAAACTTGCTAAGAAGCATCAGGGTGACTTGTAGATCAAAAATAGCTAAAATCATGCCGATCAGAAATCCAAGATGGCCACCATGGCCGCCATCTTGAAAATCTATTTTTCGCATCTTCTCCTGAACCGAAAGGCCAATTGACTCCAAACTTGCTAAGAAGCATCAGGGTGACTTGTAGATCAAAAATAGCTAAAATCATGCCGATCAGAAATCCAAGATGGCCACCATGGCCGCCATCTTGAAAATCTATTTTTCGCATCTTCTCCTGAACCGAAAGGCCAATTGACTCCAAACTTGCTAGGAAGCATCAGGGTGACTTGTAGATCAAAAGTAAGATCCGATATCCAAGATGGCCGCCATCTTGAAAATCTATTTTTCGCTTCTTCTGAACCGAAAGGCCAATTGACTCCAAACTTGCTAGGAAGCATCAGGGTGACTTGTAGATCAAAAGTAGCTAAAATCCTACCGATCGGAAATCCAAGATAGCCGCCATGGCAGCCATCTTGAAAATATTTTTCGCTTCTTCTCCTGAACTGAAAGGCCAATTGACTCCAAACTTGCTAGGAAGCATCAGGGTGACTTGTAGATCAAAAATTTTTAAAATCTTGCCGATAGGAAACCAAAGATGGCCGCCATGGCCGCCATCTTGAAAATCTATTTTTCGCTTCTTCTCCTGAACCGAAAGGCCAATTGACTCCAAACTTGCTAGGAAGCATCAGGGTGACTTGTAGATCAAAAAATAGCTAAAATCGTGCCGAACGGCAATCCAAGATGGCCACCTTGGCAGCCATCTTGAAAATCTATTTTCGCTTCTACTCCTAAACCCAATAGCCAACTGCAGGGATCATCCTAGAGGGCAATTTGGGAGAAAAAGTCTCCCTTAGCTGGCTGACTTCTCCCTGTCTTGAGCTGAGGGAGAAGTGAAAATGTATAGAATGTATGGGGAAATCTAAAATTTGGACCAAAACTTCTCCCTGAAATCCTGAAATTGTCGCAAAACTTCTCCCTCTTTGAAAGCTCTAGGATGACCCCTGCAACTGACTCCAAACTTGGTAGGAAGCATTGGGGTGACTTATAGATAAAAAATAGCTAAACTTGTGCCTATCGGAAATCCAAGATGGCCGCCATGGCAGCCATTTTGAAAATCTATTTTTCGCTTCTTCTCCTGAAGTGAAAGGCAAGTTGACTCCAAACTTGCTAGGAAGCATCAGGGTGACTTGTAGATCAAAAAGAGCTATAATCGTGCCGATCGGAAAGCCAGGATGGGCACCATGGCAGCCATCTTGAAAATCTATTTTTCGCTTCTTCTCCTGAACCGAAAGGCCAGTTGACCCGAAACTTGGTTGGAAGCATTTGGGTGACTTGTAGATAAAAAATAGCTAAAATCATGCCGATCGTAAATCCAAGCTGGCCGCCATGGCGGCTATCTTGAAAATCTATTTTTCGCTTCTTCTCCTAAACCCAAAAGTCAGTTGACTCGAAACTTAGTAGGAAGCATTTGGGTGACTTGTAGATCAAAAATAGCTAAAATCGTTCTGATCCGACATCCCAGATAGTCATCATGGCCGCGATCTTGAAAAATCTATATTTAGCTTCTTCTCCTGCACCGAAAGGCCAATTGATTCCAAACTTGGTAGGAGACATTGGGGTGACTTGTAGATCAAAAATAGCTAAAATTGTGCCAATCGGATATCCAAGATGGCCGCCATGGCAGCCATCTTGAAAATCTATTTTTCGCTTCTTCTCCTGAACCGAAAGGCCAGTTGACTCGAAACTTGGTAGGAAGCATTGGGGTGACTCGTAGATCAAAAATAGCTAAAATCATGCCAATCGTAAATCCAAGCTGGCTGCCATTTAGAGTTTGTTCAAATGATCATGAACCATTGACTGGCATGCCATATATATTCTTCTTCAAAATTTAGAACTGCTTAAATGATGATCCTTTCAATAGTTGCGATGACAGGATTGGAAAAATGCTGCATAACATCTGCATATCTGCAGTGGCTATGTCACTCAGGTGAGCGACCCGTGGGCCTCTTGTTATTTGCTAAGCAGACAATTTACGTGAAATGTGGTTTTCTCAGAAAAAAAAAAAAAAAAAAAAAAAAAAAAAATAGAGATAGTGCACAATATTTGGCTGCTACAGTGGTAGTTGACACTTTAAGGATTGATGAGCAAATAATAAATGTACTCAAAATAGCCTTTTTAGCTCACCAGAACTGAAGGCCCACAAGGTGAGGTTAAAGTATAGCAAGGCTTGGGGGTCCTTTGTCCACACATTTAAACAACTATATCTCCATGGCCAGTGGCTAATCTTCATCAAATTTCACAGGTAATACCACCGGGCTTGAGGGATTGGCTGTACACTGTATTAGGTTTTGGGGCAGATCTGGTCAGAACTTTGGCTTCCACGGCAACCAAAAGGTCTCATAGACATATGGGGAAAATGTTGTCCAGATGATAGCAACTTACGTACAAGTTAGATTTTGGCTCACTTTTGACTATTGGCATGAGAGTTACCTGCTCTTGAGGCTGCATAGACTGAGAAAAATGTTGTCTGGACAATAGCAATTTAATTTTTTATCAGATCTTCATCAGACTTGCAGGTTATGAGGACAGCAATAAAATCTTGGTCGAGTTTGATTTTGGGTCAGATCAGGCTTCACGTGACAGTTACTTGCCCTTTGGTCTCCCTTAGACATATAATGGGGAAAAAGTTATTCAGACGATAGCAATTTCATTTTTGATTGAATCTTCATCAGACTTGCAGGTAATGAGGACAGCCATAAAATCTTGGACATGTTCCGTTTTGAGTCAGATTAGGCTATTCACATGAGAGTACTTGCCATTTAGTCTCTGTTAGACATAAAATGGGGAGAATTTTGTCCGGATGATAGCGACTTTATTTTTGATTGGATCTTCATCAAACTTGCAGATAATTGGGAAAGGCTTAATATCTTGCATAAGTTTGATTTTAGTGCAGTTTGGACGATTGGCATGAAAGTCCCATAGACTCAGAAAATGTTGTGCTAATGATAGCAACTTCATTTTATGGGGAAAATGGTGTCTCCATGCTTGTGCATTCATTTTTGATCTAATCATTATCAAAGTTGCTGGTAATCAGGACAGGCATAAAAGCTTGGGCAAGTTTGATTTTGGGCCTCTGGTGTCCATGGCCCAACTTACTCTCCTCAGGTGTCTTAGACGAAATATATTTCCTGTCAGTTAGGGACATTTGAAAAAAAAAAAAAAAAGCTTCAAGCAAAGGATGTGTTTGTGTTAACTATGAAAACATAGGATGAAACCTATGGCAAAAACATCTGTGATGGTCGATTGGAGTTGTAAGTTAAATTCATACCTTCAGCTAACCGTTCCTTAGGTGAGCGATTGTTGCCCACTTGGGCTTCTTGTTTAATATTTGTTGCAGAATGCTTAAAACTTTTGGGAGGGGGTACAATGGGTAGGTAGGAGTACTGCAAACCAACAGTGTTTTAAGAATGACCCAATCAAGCTGCTGAATTTGAGATATATACAGTCATCTTCAAGTGAGAGCTCACAAACAGAATGTAATTGCCCTTCTTTCAAAGGGAGACATTCTAGGAGAAAAAATTTGGCTTCCCAAATAGATTAATCAAAAAGGAAATAATCTACATGATGAGCAGTGGTGGTGGTGGTGAGAAGGTCGGAAAAATCATTGGATCTGTCCATCAGTCTTGTGCTTGTTAGATCCCTTTTTACAAAAATATAAAATATTGTCTTGTTAACACTAATCTGGAAAAACTGAGCTAAGCTGGATATTACAAATGCTTATTAGCTCACCTGAGCATGAAGCGCTCAAGGTGAGCTATTGTGATCAGTCAATGTCTGTCGGCCGTCATATGGCATCAACAATTTGCTTTAAAAGCCTACTCCTCCTACATCACTGGACCGATTGACTCGAAACTTAGTAGGAAGCATCAGGATGACTTATAGATCAAAAATAGCTAAAATCATTCCGATAGGAAATTCAAAATCGTCACTCTGGCGGCCATCATGAAAATCTATTTTGAACTTCTGAACCAAAAGGCCAATTGACTGGAAACTTGGTAGGAAGTATCAGGATGGCTTGCGGGTCAAAAAGCTAAATTCATTCTGATTGGAAATCCAAGATGGCTTCCATGGCTGCCATCTTGAAAGTCTGTTTTGTGTCTTATTCTGAACCAAAAGGCCAATTGACTTGAAACTTGGTAGAATGTATCAGGGAGACTTGCAGGTCAAAAAAAAGCTAAAATTGTTCTGATCGGAGATCCAAGACAGCTGCCATGGCTGCCATCTTGAAAGTGTTTTGTGTCTTCTCCTGAACCGAAGGGCCAATTGACTCAAAGCTTGGTAGGAAGTATCAGGGAGACTTGCAGGTCAAAAAAAAAAAGAAGCTAAAATCGTTCTGATCGGAGAGACAAGACAGCTGCCATGGCTGCCATCTTGAAAGTCTGTTTTGTGTGTTCTCCTGAACAGAAAGGCCAATTGGCCGAAACTTGATAAGAAGTATCGGGGCCACTTGTGGATCAAAAATAGCCAAAGTTGTTTTGATTGGAAATCCAAGATGGCCACCATCTTGAACATCTATATTTCGCTTCTTCTGAACTTAAAAGCAGTTGACTCAAAACTTGGTAGGAAGTATTGGGGCAATTTGTTGATCAAAAATAGCTAAAATGGTTCCATTCTGAAACCCAAGATGGCTGCTACAGCCACCATCTTGAAATTCTATATTGAACTTCTCTTGAGCCTAGAGGCAAATTGATTTCAAACTTGGTAGGAAGTATCAGGGTGACTTGCAGATCGAAAATAGCTAAAATTGTTCCCTCTTGTAAGCATCATAACCCTATTTCAGCTAAAAATGTACATTTCAAGTAAATTTCTATTTCTATTTATAGCTTGAGCACATCACAGTGTCATTTGATGGGGGTGTAACTACAATGAACTTCGCCCAAGCTGCCATGTTAGTCCAGAGCTCAGCAGGTGTTTACAGCAAAAAGGTTTGTTTGACGCTGATATGTTTACATGTTCACTATCTTTCACCCTTGATGACCATTAGATATGGATTTCATTTTAATTCCAAGTAAAATGCAGTGTCAAAAATGTCAAGTCAGGCAGCATCAGGGTGGATACCATTGTTGTGGAAATATCAAAATTTATTGTCTGTGGGCAAGTAAAAAGGCAAAATCTGCTTGTGCTAACAAACTTTACTTCTCCAAATATTGATACTTCCTTATTTTTTCATAAAAGTGTGTATGATACTCATTAGAATCTCCTCAGTTTTTCTTATTTCTCCACAAAAATGTATGTAGTGGGTACTCATTAGAAGCAAGCACCTCACTGGTGCTTCTAAAGATAACCCACAACATTCTGGACAATAACTTGCGTCAATATCAATGGATTTTCACCAAACTCTGTGAGTGCATTGATAGTGTGAAGATCTGGTTTGGGATTGTTAATGGGCAAATTTTGTCAACTTTTGACAGAGTTATCTGCCCGCGACAGATCCATATTTTATTTTCTAGATGATAACATTAATAAATATCAATGGATTTTTACCAGACTTGGTGTGTGCATTGGTATTGTGGAGATATTTTTGACAGAGTTACATTGTATCTGCTCGGGACATGTCCGTATTTTCATTTCTGGAAAATACATGTAAGTTTACCAAATATCAATTGATTTTCACCAAATTGGTTGATACTGTGGACATCTGCTTTGGGATTGCTAATGGTAGAATTTCTTCTATTTTTGACATTGATATCTGCCCACAACACATCCATATTTTACTTTCAGGAAAATAACTTGAGTTAATCTCGGTGAATTTTCACCAAATGTGATATGTGCACTGATATTGTGGAGATCTGTATTGGGGCTGCTCATTGGCAAATTTTGTCAATTTTGACAGTTATCTGCCCACGACACGATAATGGATAGGTATTATCTTTTCACGTTAATTTTTTCTGATTTTCTTTATAAAAGCATATGTTGTGAGTACTTATTTGAACTGCCTCACAGGGTGAGGCAGTTCAAATGAGTACTCACGACATATGCTTTTATAAAGATGCAGATAAAAATATACAGGCTGCAAGACCATGATATTGCTTGACTTTATGCTTATAGGGGTATGTGCAGTAATGAGGTCAAATTAGGTTGTTGAAAAAACTGTTGTTTCTGTTTTAATTAGGTGGAGTACCTGTACAGTTTGGTCTATCAAGTCCTTGATATGTTAGCCAATAAAAAGTAAGTTCTGATACTGAATACACCAAACTCGACTGGATACACCAGGTAGATTTTCTGCCAATTTTATACCCGGCCACACGATTGTGGCGGGGTTTTATAGTTACAGGTTAGTCATCTGTGTTTCCATTGGTCATACATCCAGCCATCCATTTTTTGTTTCAGGGCCCAGTTGTTCAAAGCTAACTATGTCGTTAGTTAACAATTCGTTAAAATTTACATCGAGTGATACGCAAATATGCTGAAATTTTTGTGTGCAAAAGCTACTCACATTTTTTCAGCAAAAAATATCAGAATATTGTATATTGAATCCACTAAAAAAGTTAACGAAATGACCCTTAAGAGCTTGTTAGGCTAACGACTCTTTGAACAACTGGGCCCTCGATGGTAACTTGAGTAAATGTCAATAGATTTTTACCAAACTTGGTTTGTGCATCGATATTGTGGAGCTCTGGTTTGGGGTTGCTAATTGGAAAATTTCTTCATTTTTTGACAGTTATCTGCCCGCAACACCATAGTGGCAGCGTATTATCGTTACACATTTTTATTTTTGTCAAGGAAGACAATTTTGTGACTTCCTGTTTTGTCTTCTGAAATGGGCTCTCCACTAAAAGGAAGGAGTTTGCTCCCCTTTTTCTTATATTTTAAATCCTTCTTCATTCTGTGTAACAGCCTTCCTATTGATCTTTAATTAATGCCACTTTGAGTTTACAAAGACCCGTTTTCAAGAGGGAGGCAGAAACAATCTTGATAGAATTACTTCTCCTGAAAGTGTATCCATTCGTCTTAAGGAGAGGCAACTTCATAACAATTGTTTTGTCCCCTTCTTTCCTTTTAGAGTAGCCCCACTTTCAGAAGGGATTTGGTGCGCAAGAAAGCAAACAGGAAGTTACAAAAGTTGCCTTGCTTGTCAAAAATAACAGAAAACCTGCCACATGTATCCATTCACTTTAACATTTACCACTCTCTGGCCAAATTGAGCAGATGACAAATTGATGATAGTTTTCTTGTTCAAAGGAGGCAATTTGCATGAAATGTCAAAGCCTGTTTTCTTTGAAAAAAAAGAAAAACATTTCAAAATGTCGTCTGTTGAAATTTTAGGAAATTTTTACCCAGCATTCTAAGCATTAAAGATCAATTATGGAGTAATTTATTGAATTAATGAATTTAAAATCTAAGGTAGTGGTTGTTGAGAGGATCAGTTTGTGGAAAACTGCACAAAAAATTCCCATCCGTTCAAAAGTTATGCCGATTTGTTTAACACAAAAAACGTTTTTTGAAGCATTGGTCATCTTCCTTGCGCTTTGACAGATAATTACCTACAATGCATCATTCTATGACATCATAGATGATTTTAACTTTTTAATGAAAATTTTAAACCAAAATAAAGTACACTCTTGAATAGTCAGCCACATTTGTAAGAAACAATATTTGCAAAATCGCTCATACTTCATATGTTGAAGTAGAAATTTAAACTGTAGGTTCACATTTCAACACTTAAAGTCAATTTTTAAGTAAATTCAAAACAAGTTAAAAAAATATTTTGAAACATTTTCTTTTAGTTTGGTCTAAAAAATATTACAATGTAAGACCTTCGGAATGAAATTCATACTTAATCACCCAATTTGATTTACTCTGGGCCATTTTAATTGAAATTTAAATAATTTAAATAGGAATTTCATTTTTAATTTTTAGCCATTTTTGCCTCGAATATTAACTCAAATTTATCTTCATTAGTTAAAAATATACTACATATTGCTTCTATGCAATTTTCAACCATACAGTATTCCAAAATATAGTTATTAAATGATTTAATTTTTTTAAAATTTCACTGTTCCTCTACGATGTCATAAACTTGTTCATGAATATTAATTAGGCACATGAAAACAAATGTCAGATGTGGTTGTATTTCAAACTACAATTCTTCATAATCAAGTACCTCCATTATTGACCTTTAAACATACTGACTGCATATCCATGTAAATTCATCAGGGCCTCTGCACTTTGCCAACTTTCGTGGAGATTTGTCACGAAATATTTTCTAAGGTCATTCTCTCCCTTCTGCTTATTCAAGAAGGCAGTTGTCAGTTTCTGATGAAAGAATGTGCACAAGTACATGTAATGGTTAACCACTTAGAAGACTAGGCCTGTCCAAAACTGACCATGCTTGACATGATCCCAATGGGTTGACTGGGCTGTAAAACCTCAGCTCAGTCAATGCTTTTTGCTGGCTGATTCTGCAGTCAGCTATAAGTGAATATTTACATTTTAAGTGATTTTAGATGGCTTTATACATTTCCCAGTGCATTCCTCATTCAATGAACACAATGGTGTTTACATCCTGCCCACACACTGTTTATGCCAAATGACATACTTACCCCTAAGGAAAACATAAGAGATTGTCTCTTTTTATTCAGTCCCCTTTTCTGTAAGGATTTTTAGCTCACCGGTATGAAAGTACAGGGAGCTATTGTTGTCACCCTGACATCAGTGTCCCTGTCTGCATTGGCTTCACACTTTAAAGTTTTATGACAAAGTTGTTTTTTTTTTAACCTTCAAATCTCAACAACCACGGGCCAGAACCCTTTGATATTTGGAATATAATCATATAATAGCATATACTTCTATTCTGTAACTTCATACTTAGAGTATACTGGGGTAAAAAATTAGGTCCCACTCACTAAAGTTTTACAACAAAGTTTTTTAAACATTCATATCTCAGCAACCACTGCCTAGAACCCTTCCATATCTGGAAAATAATTATAGCATAGCATAAACTTCTATTCTATAACATTATAATCCAGTGTCAGACCTTCAGGGTGGCTTAGGTGTCATAAATAGGTCACATTCTTCTGAGCAAGAAGTGAGCTATTGTGGTCAGTCAATGTCTGTCGTTCGTTGTGCGGCATGCGGCGTGTGGCGTATACAATTGCTTTAAAAGCCTACTCCTCCTACACCCCTGGGCCAATTGACTGGATACTTGGTAGGAAGCATTGGGGTGACTTGTAGATCAAAAATAGCTAAAATTGTTCCAATCGGAAATCCAAGATGGCCGCCATTTTGAAAACCTATTTTTCGCTTCTTCTCCTGAACTGAAAGGCCAATTGACTCCAAACTTGGTAGAAAGCATGGGGTGACTTATAATAGCTGAAATCGTTTTGATCGGAAATCCAAGTTGGCCGGCATCGTGGCCATCTTGAAAATCTATTTTTCTCTTATTCTCCTGAACCGAAAGCCCAGTCGACTCCTAACTTGGAGTAAAGCATCGTGGTGACTTGTAGATCAAAAATAGCTAAAATTGTTCCGATCGGAAATCCAAGATAGCCGCCATAGCATCCATCTTGAAAATCTATTTTTCTCTTCTCCTGAACTGAAAGGCCAATTGACACAAAACTTGGTAGGAAGCATCGGGTTGACTTGTAGATCAAAAATAGCTAAAATCGTTCCGATCGGATATCCAAGATGTCCACCATGGCAGCCATTTTGAAAAGCTATTTTTTGCTTCTTTTCCTAAACTGAAAAGCCAATTGACTCGAAACTTGGTAGGAAGCATCGGGGTGATTTATAGGTAAAAAATAGCTAAAATCTTTTTGATTGGAAATCCAAGATGGCCGCCATGACGGCCATCTTGAAAATCTATTTTTCGCTTCTCCTAAACCGAAAGGCTTATTGACTTGAAACTTGGTAGGAAACATCGGGGTGACTTGTAGAGCAAAAATTGCTAGAATTATCCCTATTGGAAATCCAAGATGGCCACCATGGCAGTCATCTTGAAAGTCTATTTTTCGCTTCTTCTCCTGAAGCGAAAGGCCAACTGACTCGAAACTTGGTAGGAAGCATAGGGATGACTTGTAGATCAAAAATAGCTAAAATCATTCCGATCGGAAATCCCATCTTGAAAATCTATTTTTCGCTTCTTCTGAACCCTAAGGCCAATTGACTCGAGTTGGAGTAGGAAGCTTTGGGGTGACTTGTAGATAAAAAAAAAAAAAAAAAAAAAAAAAAATGTTCTGATCGAAATCCAAGATGGCCACCATCTATTTTTCGCTTCTTCTTCTGAACTGAAAGGCCAATTGACTCAAAACTTGATAGAAAGCATAGGGGTGACTGGTAGATCAAAATAGCTAAAATCGTTTCGATTGGAAATCCAAGATGGCAGCCATCTTGAAAATCTATTTTTTGCTTCTTCTCCTGAACCGAAAGTTCAGTTGACTTGAAACTTGGTAAGAATCATCAAGGTGACTTGTAGATCAAAAATAGCTAAAATCGCTCCTATCAGAAATACAAGATGGCCCCTACAGTTGCCATCTTGAAAATCTATTTTGAACTTCTTCTCCTGAATAGAAAAGCCCATTGACTCGAAATTTAATAGGAAGTATGAGAGGAACTTGTTGATCAAAAATAGCTAAAACCATTCTGATCAGAAATCCAAGATGGTTGCCCTAGCAGCCATGTTGAAAATCTATTTTGAACTTTTTCTCCTGAACCTAAAGGACAACTGACTCAAACTTCATTGGATGTATCGAGGTAACTTGCTTATGGCCCTTTGAAAATTTCAGCATTTTAACCTTTTAAGCAAGATATCTAAAAAACTGTTTAAGCCATTGCCTTGAATCTTGACAGGCTGATAGGAGTGATGAGTAAATGATCTGATTAACTTACTCAGTTAACTCAGGTGAGCGTTATTACAACAGTTAACTCAGGTGAGCGTTGTGGCCCATGGGCTTCTTGTTAGCTCACCTGAGCACGAAGTGCTCATGGTGAGCTATTATGGTCAGTCAATGTCCGTCGTCCGTCGTGCGTCATGCAGCGTCAACAATTGCTTTAAAAGCCTACTCCTCCTACACCCCTGGGCCAGTTGACTCGATACTTGGTAGGAAACGTCAGGGTGACCTGTAGATAAAAAATAGCTAAAATCATTCCGATCAGAAATCCAAGATGGCCGCCATCTTGAAAATCTATTTTTTGCTTCTTCTGAACCGAAAGGCCAGTTGACTCATAACTTGCTAGGATGCACCGGGGTGACTTGTAGATCAAAAATAGCTAAAATCGTGCCGATCGGAAATCCAAGATGGCCGCCATGGCCGCCATCTTGAAAATCTATTTTTCGCTTCTTCTCCTGAACCGAAAGGCCAATTGACTCTAAACTTGCTAGGAAGCATCGAGGTGACTTGTAGATCAAAAATAGTTAAAATCGTGCCGACGGGAAATCCAAGATGGCTGCCATCTTGAAAATCTATTTTTCGCTTCTTCTCCTGAACCGAAAGACCAATTGACTCCAAACTTGCTAGGAAGCATTGGGGTGACTTGTAGATCAAAAATAGCTAAAATCATTCCGATTGGAAATCCAAGATGGCCACCATGGCAGCCATCTTGAAAATCTATTTTCGCTTCTTCTCCTGAACCCAAAAGCCAATTGACTCCAAACCTGGTAGGAAGCATTGGCGTGACGTGACTTGTAGATCAAAAATAGCTAAAATCATGCTGATTGGAAATCCAAGATGGTTGCCATGGCAGCCATCTTGAAAATCTATTTTTTGCTTCTTTTCCTGAACCGAAAGGCCATTTGACTCCAAACTTGCTAGGAAGCATCAGGGTGACTTGTAGATCAAAAATAGCTAAAATCATGCCGATCGGAAATCCAAGATGGCCACCATGGCAGCCATCTTGAAAATCTATTTTTCGCTTCTCCTGAACCCAAAAGCCAATTGACACCAAACCTGGTAGGAAGCATTGGGGTGACTTGTAGATCAAAAATAGCTAAAATCGTGCCAATCGGAAATCCAAGATGGCTGTCATGGCCGAAAATCTATTTTTCGCTTCTTCTCCTGAACCGAAAGGCCAATTGACTCCAAACTTGCTAGGAAGCATCAGGGTGACTTGTAGATAAAAAATAGCTAAAATCGTGCCAATTGGAAATCCAAGATGGCCGCCATGGCAGCCATCTTGAAAATCTATTTTTTGCTTCTTCTCCTGAACCGAAAGGCCAATTGACTCCAAACTTGCTAGGAAGCATAGGTGTGACATGTAGATCAAAAATAGCTAAAATCATGACGATCGGAAATCCATCTTGAAAATCTATTTTTCCCTTCTTCTCCTAACCCAAAATGCCAGTTGACTCGAAACTTGGTAGGAAGAATTGGGATGACTTGTAGATCAAATGTGGCTAAAATCGTTCCAATCGGAAATCCAAGATGGCTGCCATGGTTGCCATCTTGAAAATCTATTTTTATCGCACCTGCTTGTAGCAGGGTGCGATATAGGCGTCCGATTTTCCGTCCGTCCGTCCGTCCGTCCGTCCGTCCGTCCGTCAACATTTATGTCGACGTTCGACATTTATGTCAAAGTAAGTATTCAAATCAACTACAAGACTAAACAACCATCAAACCTTGCATGAAACATCTCCCTGACCTACTGACTTTGCAACATAGGCGTCCACTTTTCCGTATGTCTGTCCATTCGTCCGTCCGTCTGTCAACATTTATGTCGAAGTTCGACATTTATGTCAAAGTTAGTATTTTAATCAACTACAAGACTAAACAACCATCAAACCTTGCATGAAACATCTCTCTGACCTCCTGACTTTGCGACATAGGTGCCCTATTTTCCATTCGTCTGTCTGTTCGTCCGTCCGTCTGTCTGTCCGTCTGTTAACAGTTCTGTTATGTCGAAGTTCGACATTTATGTCAAAGTTAGTATTCTAATCAACTACAAAACTAAACAACCATCAAAACTTGTATGAAACATCTCCCTGACCTCCCGACTTTGCGACATAGGTGCCCGCTTTTCCATTCGTCTGTCCGTTCATCTGTCCGTCTGTCTGTTAACAGTTCTGTTATGTCGAAGTTCAACATTTACGTCGAAGTTAGTATTCTAATCAACTACAATTCTACAACAACCATCATACCTTGCATGACACATCTCCCTGACCTCCTGACTTGGCAGGTATGTTGACCCAGTGACCTTGACCTATATTTTGCGCTCCATTGACTTAGACACAATTTACGTTGACGTTCCAGATCTTCTCAACTATAAGGCATACAACTACCAAACCTTGCATAGTGCTTCTCCTAGATGTACTGACTTGGCAGGTACCTTGACCCGGTGACCTTGACCTATATTTTGCGCTCCAGTGACTTTGACATATTTTGCGTCGACGTTCTATATCTCCTCTACTATAAGGCCTACAACCATCAAACCTTGCAAAGTGTTTCTTCTCAATGTACTGACTTGGCAGATACCTTGACCTGGTGACCTTGACCTATATTTTGGCTGCAGTGACTTTGACATAATTTACGTCAATGTTCCAGATCTCCTCAAGTGTAAGACCTCTAGCCACCAAACCTTGCATAGTGCTTCTCCTACATTTGTAGATGTACTGACTCGGCAGGTATCTTGACCCAGTGACCTTGACCTATATTTTGCGCTCCAGTGCCTTTTACACATTTTACGTCAACGTTCAATATCTCCTGAACTGTAAGGCCTTCAACCACCAAACCTTATATAGACTTCGTCTCGATTTACTGACTTGGCAGGTACCTTGACCTGGTGACCTTGACCTATATTGTGCACTCCAGTGACTTTGACACATTTTATGTTGATGTTCGGTATCTCCTCAAATATAAGACCTACAACCACTAAACCTTGCATAGTGCTTCACCTCATTCCACTGGCTTGGCAGGTACCTTGACCCGGTGACCTTGACCTATATTTGACACATTTTACGTTGATGTTTGATAACTCCTCAACTATAAGGCCTACAACCACCATACCTTGCATTGTGCTTCTCCTTGATGTACTGAATTAGCAGGTACCTTGACCCATGACCTTGACCTATATTTCATGCTTCAGTGACTTTTACAAATTTTACGTCAATGTTCCATTATCATTGGGCTGTATCATGTATGATACGAAAAGTCAGAGTTGAAGATATAGCCATTAGAGGGAATGGGACTGGCCCGGAATATATGTGCCCCACTAGGCACTTTGTCTACATTTTTTTCAGCCCAGTTTTCCAAGTAAGCACTGCTAAGAATGAAATAAACTTATTTAATAACCACGTTCTGATTGTGGCTCCTGTGACTTTTGCCCCAGCAGGTGCGATGACGCCTTCCGCGGAATTCTTGTTCTCTTCTTCTCCTGAGCCGAAAGGCCTATTGACTCCAAACTTGGTAGGACGCATCAGGGTAACTTGTAGATCAAAAGTAGCTAAAATCATGCTGATTGGAAATCCAAGATGGCCGCCATGGTGCCGTTATCTTGAAAATCTTTTTAGCTCACCTGAGCTATGCTCAGGATGAGCTATTGTGATCACTTTTCGTCCATTGTCCGTCCGTCCGTCCGTTAACATTTTCAAACAACTTCTCTGAACCCCTGAGCCAATTTTGCTCAAATTTCATATAGAGCCTCCTTAGGTTGGGGGAACGAAAAATTGCTAAAATGGTCGCGGTCCATTGACCAAGATGGCCGCCATGCCCATTTATGGTAAAAACCTTTAAAAGTCTTCTTCTCCAGAACCGAGGATGCCTTGGGGCTGAATCTTTGCATAAGTCATCGGGGACGGGAGGTCTACCAAAATCGCTAAAATAAATGTTGTATATTGACATTTGACCTTTTTACGGCAAGGTCAAGTTTGATTCCCTATGCATTTGTATGGGAAAAACCTTTAAACATCTTGTTCTCCAAAACCGAGGATGCCTTATGGCTGAACCTTTATCTATATCATCGGAAACTGGAGGTCTACCAAAGTTGCTAAAATAATGGTCGTACATTGACATTTGACCTTTTTATGGTGAGGTCAATTTTGCTTCCTTATGGTTTGTATGGGAAAAATGTTCAGAATTTCAAAGGACTTCTTCTCTGGAGCCTCTGGGCCAATTTTGCACAAATTTCATATGGAGCCTCCTTAGGTTGGGGGATTGAAAGATTGCTAAAATGGTTGCGGTTCATTGACCAAGTTGGCCGCCATGCCCATATATGGTAAAAACCTTTTAAAATCTTCTTCTCCAGAACTGAGGATGCCTTGGGGCTGAATTTTTGCATATGTCATTGGGGACGGGAGGTCTACCAAAATTGCTAAAATAAATATTGTATATTGACATTTGACCTTTTTACGGCAAGGTCAAGTTTGCTTCCCTATGCATTTGTATGGGAAAAACCTTTAAAAATCTTGTTCTCCAAAACTGAGGATGCCTTGTGGCTGAATCTTTACATATGTCATCGGAAACTGGATGTCTACCAAAGTTGCTAAAATAATGGTTGTACTTTGACATTTGACATTTTTACTGAGAAGTCAATATTGCTCCCTTATGCATTTGTATGGGAAAAATATTCAGAATTTCAAAGGACTTCTCCTCTGGAGCCTCTGAGCCAATTTTGCACAAATTTCGTATGGAGCCTCTTTAGGTTGGGGGAATGAAAGATTGCTAAAATGGTCGCGGTTTATTGACCAAGATGGCCGCCATGCCCATATATGGTAAAAATCTATAAAAATCTTCTCCTCCAGAACTGAGGACGCCTTTGGGCTGAATCTTTGCTTAAATCATCGGGGACAGGGAGTCATCCAAAGTTGCTAAAATAATGGTCGTACAAGTTTGCTTCCCTATGCATTTGTATGGGAAAAAATATTTAAAAATCTTTTTCTCCAAAACCGAGGATGTCTTATGGCTGAATCTTTGCATATATTATTGGGAACATCTGCATGCCTGCAGTGGCTATGTCACTCAGGTGAGCGAACCGTGGCCCGTGGGCCTCTTGTTTTCGCTTCTTCTCCGAAACCCAAAAGCCAATTGAAACTTGGTAGGAAGCATTGGGGTGACTTATAGATTGAAATTGGCTAAAATTGTTCCGATTGGAAATCCAAGATGGCCGCCATGGCAGCCATCTTGAAAATCTGTTTTTCACTTCTTCTCCTGAACCAAAAGGCTTATTGACTTTAAACTAGGTAGGAAGCATCAGGGTGACCTGTAGATCAAAAATAGCTAAAATCATCCCTATCAGAAATCCAAGATGGCCGCCATGACAGCCATCTTGAATATCTTTTTTTCGCTTCTTCTCCTGAACTGAGAGGCCATTTGATTCTAAACTTGGTAGGAAGCATTTGGGTGACTTGTAGATCTAAAATAGCTTAAATTGTTTAGATCGGAAATCCAAGATGGCTGTCATGGCGGCCATCTTGAAACTCTTTTTTTCGCTTATTTTCCTGAACCAAAGGGCCAGTTGATTTGAAAATTGGTAGGAAGGATTGGGATGACTTGTAGATATAAAAATAGCTAAAATCGTTCCAATCGGAAATCCAAGATGGCGGCCATCTTGACAATCTATTTTTCCCTTCTTCTTCTGAACTGAAAGGCCAATTGACTCGAAACTTGATAGGAAGCATCGGGGTGACTTGTAGATGAAAAATAGCTCAAATCGTTGCGATAGGGAATCCCAAATTGCGGCTATGGTGGCCATCTTGAAAATCTTGTTTTGAACTTTTTCTCCTGAACTGACTCAAAGTAATGAAAGTATCGAGGTGACTTGTAGATCAACAGTAGTTAAAATCATTCTGATTGGAAATCCAAGATGGCTGCCATCTTGTTTATGTTTATTATATTTCCCTGCCACTGTGCTGTTTACATGTATAAAATCATGAATCTTCAGAAACTAATTAGCCAATTGCCTCCAAATTTCACATTGATCCTACTGTTGAAATGTGATTGAGAGTTTGTTCAAATGATCATGCTCCATTGACTGTCATGCCATATATAATATTCTTCTTCAAAATTAAAAACTGCTTAAAGGTTGATCTTTTCATTAGCTGCGATGACAGGACTGGAAAAATGTTGCATAACATCTGCATATCTGCAGTGGCTATGTCACTCAGGTGGCCCGTGGGCCTCTTGTTAAAGTTTTATGTTAAAGTTTTTTTAAACTTTCAAATCTCAACAACCACTGACCAGAACCCTTTTGATATTTGAAATATAAGTCTATAATAGCGTATCCTTCTATTCCATAACATCATACCCCAGGGTGAGGTGACCCATCAAACCTGTCAGTATTCTCCATAACAGAGACTAAAACAGCACAGTCTCACTTTAAGCTCATGACCTGTATTTCAATGACCTGTATTTCATGCTCATGACCTGTATTTCATAGTCTAGTAACTTTTTCAGTTTTTAAGGACACGTAGTATCATGAATGTAACCTGTATAAAATACTGACAAGCAAATATTTTTGTGGAAAAATAACAACTACAACAACAACACAAAAAACAACAACAACAAAATAAAACTTTCTGATACTAAAATACAATAGGGTGACAAAAAAATAACAACAACAAAATACAATTTTCTGATACTAAAATACAATAGGGTGGTAGCTGCCAAGAGGTTTGGGTAGACAAGAATGCATTTAGCCTCTTCAGTTGGACAGCGAAGATTTCCATAAGCCTGTACCTTCTCTTGGCACTCTTGCAATACTGAAGGAAATGTACTCCAGCTAATTTGTTTTTCAAAAGGCAATTGTTAAATGTATTGCTGCTACTGATATAGATTTTCTGCATAGCTTAGAAAATACTTTCAGTCAAGTTGTCATCCTGTAAGTAAATTGAGTAAATATTGAAAATGATATTGGTAGTACAGTTATGAGGTAAGCACTGTACATATATCTCTAGTTGTTTTGTCATCTTGTCGATAGAAAACAAGCACAGAAGTGTTCCGTTGATAATGATGGTAATGATGAAGATGGTAACTTCCGTGACAAGGATGAAGATGAAGAGGTAACATAACTCAAATAAGGCAGTAATTGAAATGATAATTTATTGCTCGAGCTTAACCCTTGTCCTGCTGAGACCGGATATACCCTGCTTTGCAAACAGTGTAGATCCAGATCAGTTGGCTTCTAAGAAGCCAACTGATCTGGATCTGCACTGTTTGTTAGTCAGTATGTGAATTCATATCAACAACCTGGATCAAGTAATCTGATTGGCTGAAATTTGGAAGTGGGCGTGACATCTTAATTTACTCAGCATGGCAAGGGTTAAGTGATATTTTTCTCTACCAAAAAATATGTTGTGGTACTCATTAGAAGTTTTTCATTGAAGTGATTTTAATGAGTAGCCACAAGGAATGTTTTCTTGGAAAAATAAAAACATTCATCTGGATAACCCCATTATCAAGACCTCTGATCATATTCACTCTAAATATTGTGAAATATATTTAGCTGGATAACCCCCTTATCTAGAGCTCTATGGAACTTCATTGCACAGAGCTTTTCATTATCATCCTTCCATCATCTCAATATGACTTAAATAATGTTGAAAGGGATGTAAAACACCAAATCCTGTCATCATTATCTAAAGCTCAGACCATATTTATCCTAAATATTGTGACACCTTTACTTCTTACCATACTTGTTCTAAAAATTGAACAGCTCCATTTTACTACCCTTTGTTGTGTCTAACAAACTAACTACCAGTTGAATAATGAAATGTAGACCCTGATCAGATGCTGTGTTATGCAGTTTCTGATCTGGTTTTATACTGTTTCCTTAGGCCTGTCTGCGGTAAAAATTTCCTGGTGTTTTTTGGTAACCTTCTAGACTTTGTATACAAAACTAGACTAAAGGAGAATAGGTATCCTTTCAGTGGAGGTAACTCTATCAAAACTTTTCTATCCCCTTTCTGAAAAGGGGGTCTACTCTATAAGGAATGAATTTGAATTCAGCAAATTCTTTCCTTACAGACCCTTTTTCACTAGGGGATAGATGTGCAGGAAGGCAAACAGGAAGTCTCAAAAGTTGTTTCCCATGTTCAAAATGATGGCAAAATCTCCAGGTATATCTATTTACCTGAAATATGGAATCATTGTGTAAGAGTGAATATCTTACTGCAATGCTCTATAATATTTCCAGTCACATTCCCTGTTGAATATGATCAAAGTAGATTTGCTCTTCATGAGAGATTATCTCGTGCTTGTGATTCAGCATGTTCAAGCCATTGACCTATCTTCATATACTGCCCATGAGGACCTTGACCTAATTTTCAAGGTCATAGCAGTAGAAAAACTGAAAATTCTGTGACACTTTCTTGTCTGTACTATATCATTTGAGCCAGTGATCTGATTCCTACTAAGTTTATTGATTATATCGTAGGGACATGGCAACCAACTGATTACGTTTTGGTGGAAGGACATCTGTTCTCTGAAAACATTGCTCTTGTTACCCTAAATACTGGGTCACCTTTTTACCATATTTGTCCTAAAATTTGAACAAGTCCATTTGACTACCTTCTGATGTGCGTAATACATGTAATAGTTAGATGAGTGGTGAACAGTGTAGACCTTGATCAGATGCCACATTCTGTGGCATCTCTGATCTTGGTCAATACTGTTTTCTCAGGCTAGTCTGTCGCAGTACTTAGGTTTTTTACTGTACATTGCACTTGATTTCTGTTTCCAAATCTGATACTTAGACTAATGCTAGATACTAGTTTAAATTTTTATTTAGTGCAAACTCTGCCCCATTCTGTGACTTTGAAATCCAAAGTCATGGAACGTTGAATTTTTATGTTAAAATTTTTTGTGTAAGCTCTATGTCCTGAATGCTTGGATAGATTAAGTTGCTACTTTAATGGTGTTAGATACTCCACGTAGTTTTATTCATTCAGTGAACGTCTTGCCTTCATTAACCTTAGGGTTAGGGTCATGAACTTAATGTTTTTTTTTTTTTTTGTATCATGGCTCAGTACGAGTTCAGGCATGGCTTTTCTGGCATGGTCTTTATATTGGGATTAGTCTAGTGAAGGGGCTATGTCATGTTGGCTGTGCCATGCAGAAACCTATCTTAGGGCATATGTGTGCAGTGAAGGCCCAGATCTGCCTTTTTTTACTGTCCGCTAATAATTATTGGATACTACAGAATGTATGAATGGAAAGCAAAGACCTGGATGATACTTTGCACATGTGCAGGATGACCTGAATCTGCTCATTTTGTGCATGCTTAAAGGCATTTTTTCACTTGACGTGGCCCATGTATCAAAATTAGGTCACTGTGACCTACACATTAACAATATCCACAGTGATCCTAGAGCTTGTCCAAGGCATATCCTGAGTAGTATGGCCTAAGCTTACCAAAATTCAGTTGTGTATGGGTAAAAGCAGTGTGTTTTTCTGTTGCCCCTGCAGGTGTGGTATAGGCATCCAGTTTTCCAGCCATCCATCTGTTTGTCAACATTTGCCATCACCCTAGTGTTCAAGCTGGTCATTTTCTGAATAATTATTACACATGTATACAATCATCTTACCTGGTGTATACTTATTCCCTAACAAGGACTCAAACAGTGTGGCTTCATTTTACAACCGTAACCTAATTTTCACGATCTAACAACTTTGCCATTTTTTTTTTATTACATCACAGGCACTACACCGCCTTTCATGGAATTCTTGTTCATTATTAATTTTACAGAGTGGCAAAGCACAATATATGGAACCAAAATTGAAACAGGCAAATTATATAAAGAATTGTATTGGAACCCAGTCATAGAAGTGAACTGCAGTTTTAAGGAATTATTTCTACTAGAGCATGATTATGGTAATTGGCAGAACACAGCGTCTGATCAGGGTCTTCACTGTTTGCAAATAGTTTAGTCATTTTTCTTTAGGAATATCTAAATCTCATAGCCGGACGTACCTAAAATTGAAATTGGACTCTTCCAATATATAGTGTGGGGGAGTCTATTCAGTCTACTATGGGTTAATAATTGGTTTCTGTTTCTTAGTCAGTAGTTTTAAGTACATAGTACTTGTTCAAAAGAAGTATTTACTATTAGATGATAATTCTGGGATAATGTTTTCTGATTTCTCCATAAAAACATGTATTGTGGGATCCTTTGAACTGCCTTGGCTAGGCGCTTCTAATGAGTACCCACAGCATATGTTTGTTTTATGGAGAACTGGAGAAAATTATCCCAGAATTATCACTAAATACTCTTCCTTAACAAGTCATCTGCAATTAGAATATTGTTGATTCCAGTTTCTGAGTCTAGATGATTTACACAATGGGAAGAATGTTTACATGAAGGAAGACTTTGATAGCAGAGAGGTAAGTGATTTGATCACTTGATGTTTTAGTTGTATATAACAGGACAGAAAGAAATGATGCCTTGACTGGGACCAGGCACCAGATTTAAATTCTAATTGAAATGTAATGTTTGCAATATCTCTTGTATCATATTCAGATTCGTTAATTTAAAAAAACAAATATGTCTTAGTTATACCATGGTTCTTGGGCATGTACAATGTGATAATGCATGAGCACGAACATGAGCTAGTGCATTTTCACACATACATGCACACAAATCATGGTATAACTGATTTATCACATTGTCATGCATGCAGACCATCCACATTGCAAAATATTCAATGCTGAATGTTGGGAATTTTGGCTACTATGTGGTAATGTGATATTTCCCTTTGGGTACCTCCTTGTCACACCTGATTAAGCAACATGCAGTGTACATGTGCAGTTTTTCATCCATCCATCCGAATATCAACATCTGCAACCACTCTAGTATTCAAGTCCTGTTCTGAACAACTATTTTATCTACAATGATATTACCTGGCGTACACTTTCTGCCTAACAAAAACTCAAATAATGCAGCATCATTTTATGACCATTACCTATTTTCACGGTCTAGCAACTTTGCCATTTTTTTATGTCAACCCACCCATTTGGCTCCGTTTCAGATTAGCAGTATTACCTACAATCATCTAACAATCTAACATGGCATGTGCTTTCTGCTGTACGTGGATTCAAACACTGCAGTATGATTTTATGAGCTTGGCCTATATTTCACGGTCAAATGACTTTGTAAAGTAATTCATGCTGCCATTGTTTAGAAGTAAGACAACTTCTGTGACTTCTCATTTGCATTCTTGCATGCAAAGCCCCTTTTGATTAAGCATCTACTCTGATATGAAAGAATTTACTCCCATTCATTTTTCTTAGAGTTGACCCATTTCAAAAGGGATGAAAAATTAACCTATACCCCCGCAAACTCTGTTGTGGGGAGAGGGGGTGGGTTTGTATACTGTTTTCACCTTGTCAGTCCCTTCCGTTTTGTCCTAGTGATTGTATCTTATTACAACTGCTTATTGACAATTTCTTGTTTTGACACAGTTAAGTCTCCTGAAAATGTCAATTAACCCTAGTCCTGCTTAACCGGGATAGGTCCTGCCTTTGCAAACAGTGTAGATCCAGATCAGTTGCTTCTGAAATCAGTTGGCTTCTTCAGAAGCCAACTGGTCTGGATCTGCACTGTTTGCCATTAAGTATGTGAATTTATATCAACAACCTGGATCAAGTATTCTGATTGGCTGAAATTAGAAATGGGCGTGGCATCTTAATTTATTCAGTAGGACAAGGGTTAAGATTAAGTGGGCCATGTCAAATGAAAAAATACCTTCCAGCAAAATTATGCGGAATTACATCATCGTGCACATGCGCAAAGTCTCATGCAGGCATTTGCTGTGCATTTAAACATTTTATAATATCCAGTTATTGAATGTTTCACTGGAGAAAAAAATGTGGACTGAGGAGACCCTGATCAGACAGGCTGGATGTTTATGCCCAAAACAGATGCATTGAGCAACCCAAATGACATTGTTTTATGTATCAGCACCTTTCTTGTATATGTGAGGTAAAGCTGAGAGATGAAGTGGAGGGGAATAATGCATGATATAGCTTCAGAGTTCTGCACTTGGTTTATTGTAATCCGTATACAACTGAAACTTGAAGATAGTTGTGCAAACCATTTTATGTTGGTTGTGCAGAGTTGTATTCTCCATAATGCTGGCCTTCTTACAGCAGGGATACATAGTTCGTAGCTCCAGATAGGAGGGGGTTTCCAGATAAAATACGTTGGACACTGTGATACTCATGGAGAAATAAGAAAAATATCCATGCTTTAAAAGGCTCTTTGTTTCTTTTCATTTCACTGATTTCTGTTGTTTTACAGGAATTCCAGCTTCTACCCCAGACACCACTTTGTTTGATTCCTTTAGAAGAGGGTGAGAAGGGAGAGAACCCATTATTAAGGTAAGACTACAATAAATTCTATCGCAGCTGTCTTTTTCACCATACTAGCTGGGCTCAATAGCGCAGTGGTTAGTGTAGGTGACTGCAGATCCCGGAATCACAAGTTCGAATCCCAGCTTGACTGCATAACTTTCATGGAGAGTGATAAGGAAATATATTTCTATGGTCATTATCCCACTTCTTTTGATTCAAGAAGGGCAGTTGTCAGTTACAGGAAAAAGGATTTGCACAAAGTACTGGCTTACTGCTTAGATGACTAAGCCTGCCCAGTTAAGAATTGAATAGGTTAACTGACCAGCTTGGGATGATCCTAACAGTTTGAGTAGGTTGTAAAACAACAACTCAAACAAATACTTCTGCAGTTGGGTGACACTTTCACCTTTTCATCCCTCCAGATTTCTTTGCAAACAGTGCAGATTCAGGTGAGACGGCTCATAATCAGGATCTACACTTTGCCAGTCTATTATTGATTTTTTATTCAAATCCCTATCTGCAACAATGGATGTGTCCAAATTTAGAGATGGAAGAGTCAATTTCAGAAACTCAAGGGTGAAAGGGTTAATGAGTATGAGCCAATTGAGAAAATGTGCCTTCATCTGTGCAGTCAGGTGTCAGTCTTTGCTGGATAAGCAATGATCCAAGCTTTCCTCAACAAAGACTGATCGGACATTGAGCACATGTACAGGCAGATCTGAGCCTCCACTGGGCCCACATGTCTGAAGGTACATAATCTCACCTTGCGGCTTACGTGTATATGTTACAGAGGTGAGACGATTCACCAAATTTTTGGTTCACCGTGGTTCACACTAGGTAATTCGGTACATGGTTCTGTTTAGCCTACTTTTGGTTCAGTTCAGTTCACTATAAGTAGGCATAAAAAATATTGGAAATGCAAATTAAACTGGAAAATAATGAAGAAAATATGTTTTTGATGTTATTTCTAGTGTGGTCGTGGCCATGCTTTTCCATTGCAGCACTTCCTGTTTGACAATTGGTTCAGTGCTGATGCTTTATGGATTCTGCCAGTAGAGGCTCACCTCATTGAGGGGTAGAGTCAAGTGTACACTTTTAGTATATTACTACCAGAAAGTACTACAGTTCGAAGTTAACTTCCTTCGGATCGTTTTTTTTTTTTTACAATTGGAATGATTGATTAATAATGTGATTGATTAATTGATGGATTGGCTCACTTGTTGATTGGTGGAAAGATATTAATTTGGGATGGAGTTCTGTTGTTTTAAGAGGACCAGTCCTGTTTAGTATAGATGAGGATTGATACTAAAGAGATTATCCAGCTTATCTATTTGAAGCACTGGGCCCAGTTGTTCAAAGCGTCGTTAGCTTAACGAGCTCGTTAAAGGTCATTTCGTTAACTATTTTAGCAGATTCAATATACAATATTCTGATATTTTTTGCTGAAAAAATGTGAGTAGCTTTTGCACTGCAAAAGCTACTCACATTTTTTCAGCAAAAAATTTCAGCATATTTGCATATCACTAACGATGTCGTTAGCTTTGAACATCTGGGCCCAGGCACTGGCTTTCAAATCAAAAAGACTGTTTCTTTCTTACAGTCCTACTTGTATATTGTAGACTTACTTCAAACAAAGCCATAATGACATGTGCTTTCCTGGTATGAGGAAGCAATACACATGTGTGCTTTCTATAAAAGTTACCATTAAAATGTCAAAACAAGTGTATGGTGATATGTATTGTATTGTGAGTAAAGTATCGTGATACATATCGTATTGTGAGGTCAGTGTACTGTTGCTGCCCTAATATGTTTGATTGTGTTTTGAAGAAAGATGACAGTGTTAGTTACATATTTTTCAGTAAGAAAGGTGAAGTTCTGGCAAGTCGAAATGATTTTAAAATGAACACATGTTGTATACATCCAATGGGAACACTGTTGCTAGATCTGTCACATCTCGCTCTTCTTGAGGCTGCTAACAGAATTATGGAAACATTGATGGACAACAGTCCAGGTAAGAAATTAATAATTAACTGTGACAGATAACTGGGAGAAAGCATTTTCCCAGAGCTGAGTAGTTTAATGAGACTTGATACACTTGATAGATTTCCTGCTAAAAACCCTTTTTGGGAAGACCCCTTTCAGAAGGGCGGTAAAATAGTTGTCTCCCCTGAAAGTGTATCCAGTCTCCTTAAGATCAAAGTGTAAAAATGCTGGTTTCTCACACTTGACCTCAAATGTCATGGTGATAATTTCATTTGTGATATCTCTATTGATCTTTAAATAAAAGTTTGCTTGTTTCTGATCCACCCACTATGTTAGTATCTCTTTCCTCAGATTTTATTCCTGTTTGCAGTTACAACTATTTTTGTTAATTTCAAGGCAGAAAATGTCTTGTCATACCTCGTGACATACTGATAAATTTGGAGGACAATTTGGAGCAATGTATCATCTGCAACATGAGTTAACATACCTTCTGACATGTGTCATTGAAGACTCAAATCAACCTGCATATCTGTGCAGTCTGATCACAATATTCGCTGGGAACTACCCCACCAAATGGTAATGGCAGGGTATTATGGTTTCGCATTGGTTATCTGTGTGTCCAACAGTCTGTCCGTCCAACCACAAAAGTGGTACATTATGGGATTGTTTTGTCCAAAATTGTCCAAACAAACATAAAGATTAGGAGACTATTTTTATTCTGTAACTTTTTTCTCATTATGGATTGTGGGTCAATCTATCTATTGAATGTCCATCCATATTTTTGTTTGCAGATGATAATATCAATGGATTCTCACCAAACTTACTATGTGCATTGAAATTATGGAGATCTGGTTTGGGATTACTATTGGGCAAATTTCATCAAATTATGGCAGTTATCTGCCAGTCATATGATAGTGACATGGTATTATCATTTCACGTTTTTAGTTTTCACATACATACATGGCGGCTGGATAGCTCAATCATTAGAGCATCGGAATGGTAATCTGAGGGTCCCAGGTTTGAGCCACGTTATGGCTGTACATTTTTCTCAACCTGTGTCATTTTTTGGCCAGGACCACGTCTGGTAGCATGAAATAGTGTGAAATAAGTCTTGCAGTCGGCATGATGAGGGCTTAAAACTTTGGGACAAATCTCAGTTAGGCAGGGGAAATATGACACTGGCGGCCAGATACCTCTGTTGATAGAGCATTGAAATGGTATTCTGAGGGTCCTGGGTTTGAGCCCGAGTACAGCTGTACAGTTCTTCACCCTTTGACATACATGTAGCAGAAAGTATCTTCCTAGGTACATTGAGTCTTGAATGAACATTTCTATGCATTATTTTCCAAATATATTTTCTGTTGTAAGATTTCCACATTTAAGCACGATCATGTTTTTTTTTTTTAGATTTATGCATTGAACTAAAGAATAGTCAAACAACTTGTTGTAGTGAGTTTTATAGCACCAGCAGTAAATTATTTCATCTAACTTGATTAACCCTTTCAGACCTCCATTTCTGCAATGGACTCTTCCATCTCTGAATCTGGACACATCCAATGTTGCAAACAGGGGTTTCAGTCAAAAATACATAAGGGAATGTCCCATCTGGATCTGCATTGTTTGCAAACATATCTGTGTTGGTTTGCAGGGATGAAAGGGTTAAAGGGGAATTGAAATATATTCATGGGAGGAAACTCTGTCATAGTTGTTTTTGTCTCCCTTCTGAAAAGGGTGTACTCTAAAAGAAGAACCCTGGTATGCAAGAAAGCAAACGGGAAGTCACAGAAAGTTGTCTCCCTTTTAAATAATGGTGGTAAATCTAGCAGGTGTGTAGTTTACAGTGTGTATTTGAGATACTATTTGTTTGCAGCTGTGCCAATAACTTCAGACTTGGAAATGAGAGATGTTCATGAAGTAGGAAATGAACCACAGAACATGTCACTTGAAGAGAACCCAGGCTTTGAGAGCATTGGAGATGAAATTGATGGTGGGCTGCCATTGGTTGAAGCAGATCTAGGTCAACCAGTGGAAACTGCAGCAGCGGTGAGTTATTTAAAGACTGTTTGTATGAACAGCCCATTATTAACCCATTGTAGTCGGGAGACCCCTCAAAGTGTAATTGGCAAACAGTGCAGACCCAGATCAGATGCTGCAGAATGCGGCATCTGATCAGTCTTCTCTGTTTGCAATTATTTTAGCCATTTTTCTATAGGAATACCTAAATCTCTTAGCCGGACATACCTAAAATTGAAATTGGACTCTTCCAATATATAGTGGGGGGAGTCTACTCAGTCTCAAATGGGTTAAAGGGGAATTGATACACTTTAAGGGGAGACAGTTCTTTTAAAATGATTTTGGCCTCCCTTCTGAAAAGGGGTCAACTCTAAAAGAAAACAATTAAATGCTCCCATGGAAGAATATTCATTCATTTTTATCCCCCGACCAATAGGTACAGGGAATATGGCGATCAGCATAGCGTCTGTCCGTCCGAAGAAGCATCCTTGTGTGCTCCATAACTTTGATACCCTTAGACATATTTCAATAATATTTGGTAGGAATGAAGAGGACCAGTAGGCGTGTCAAGTGCAAGAGAGACCACTCTCACTATCTTTGTTATGTAGTTATCTCCCCTGATGCTGAAATATTGTGCAGGCCATAACTCCCATGCTGTTTGAGATAATTTGATAATATTTGGTAGGGATGAAGAGGAGGAAAAGTAGGCATGTCGTATGCAAGAAAGACAACTCTCACTTTATTATGTTATCTCCCTTAAGCAGAAATTGTAGACGCATCCTTTTGCGCTCCATAACTTTGATACCCTTAGACATATTTTGGTAGTATTTGGTAGGAATGAAGAGGAGGACCTGTAGGCATGTCACGTGCAAGAGAGACAACTCTCACTGTCTTCATTATATAGTTATCTCCCCTGAAGCCGTAAATCTTGTGCAGGCCGTAACTCCCATACTGTCTGAGATAATTTGATAATATTTGGTAGGGATAAAGAGGAGGACCAGTAGTTGTGTCTCACATCATTTGTTAGGTAGTTATCTCCCCTGAAGCAGATATTGTAGACTCATCCTTGTTCTCTCCATAACTTTGATACCCCTAGACATATTTTAGTATTCTTTAGTGGGAATGAAGAGGAGGACCAGCAGGCATATCGCGTGCAAGAGAGATAACTCTCACTGTCTTCATTATGTAGTTATCTCCCCTGAAACCGAAGTCTTGTACAGGCCATAACTCCCATACTGTTGGAGATAATTTGATAGTATTTAGTGGGGATGAAGAGGAGGACCAGTAGGCATGTCACAAGCCAGAGAGACAACTCTCACTTTATCTGTTATGTAGTTATCTCCCCTGAAGCAGAAATTGTACTCATCCTTGTGCATTCCATAACTTTGATACCCTTAGACATATTTTGGTAATATTTGGTAGGAATGAAGAGGAGGACCAGTAGGCATGTCACATGCAAGAGAGACAGCTCTCACTTTCTTTGTTAAGTAGTTATCTCCCCTTAAGCCGAAATCTTGTGCAGGCAATAACTCCAATACTTGAGTTAATATGATAATATTCGATAGAAATGAAGAGGATGACCAGTAGGCGTGTTTTGTGCAAGAGAGACAACTCTCACTTTCTTCGTTATGCAGTTATCTACCCAGAAGCCAAAATCTTGTGCACTCCATATCTTTGACACCCTAAGACATGTTTTGATGTGTGGTAGAAATGAAGAGGAACAGTAGGTTTGTCATGTACAAGAGGGACATCTCTCACTTTCTTCGTTACATAGTTATCTCCCCTAAAGCCAAAATCTTGTGCAGGCCATAACTCCCATACTGTTTGAGATAATATGATAATATTAGGTAGAAATGAACAGGAGGACCAGTAGGCGTGTCACATGCAAGAGAGACAACTCTCACTTTCTTTTTCATTATGTAGTTTTCTCCCCCGAAACCAAAATCTTGTGCGCTCCTTAACTTTGATACCCTTAGACATATTTTGATAATGTTTGGTAGAGGCATTGGTAAAGACCCTGAGTTGACTCTTAATCCATTAGGTTTCTTACCGCTGTGGTTCAAGCTTCGCTCGGGTCACATGTGGGAAAGCCAAGTTCTGCTTACGGATGGTCAGGTGGTTTTTCCCAGGGTTCTCTGGTTTTTGCCCACCTTTGATGAACAGTCGGTTCAATATAAGTGAAATATTCTTGAAAGGGCGGCCGTAAAACCCAAATCAAAAAAAAAAAAAAAAAAAAAATAGTAGACCCCTTTCAGAAGTGACTTGATAAGCAGTAAGCAAGCAGCAATTCACATTACTTGTCTCCCTTTACAAAATTAGGTTGAAATAATTTGAATGTGTCCAGTTCCCTTACACAAAGAGATTTTATGAAAATGGAATGGATGTGAGAACTCACTCTGATAATGGTCTGGTCTTAGGTAGAACAGTGGAGTCTGTTGTTAATGTGATCTTTCACTGGAGCTTTCCATTTGCTGTTGTAGAGTTCATTTGTAGAGTTCATTGTGATCAGTAAAGATCTAGATCAGCCAATGAAACCACATACTCTGATCAGGGGCTTTGCATTAAGTCATTTTATTAGCTTGCATGAACAACCTTCACACAGAGCTATTGTTCTACCCTCGGTGTTGGCGTCGGCATCCACAAATGTTAAAGCTTTTGTTAAAATTTTTTTAAGACATTATTATTTCCTAATCTTATCACTGATTTGATTCATCTTTGGTATGATTACACATATTGGTCCAAACTTTTATGCACTACCATCCCCACCATCCTAGTTCATGTCAAGGTCAAGGTCACAGACTTAGAATTTTCATGTTAAAATTTTACGTCAAAGTTTGTAGGACCTTATTATTTTTTTTATTTGATTGACAAGGGCCAGTTCAGGTCAGCTATCCTGTCTGGCAGCAGATCTTGTTACATTTCTAATGAATTCACTGTTTTCCTGGGCCCGGTTGTTCAAAGCGTCGTTAGCTTAACAAGCTCGTTAAGGGCCATTTCGTTAACTGTTTTAGCGGATTCAATACACAATATTCTGATATTTTTTGCTGAAAAAATGTGAGTACTACTCACATTTTTTCAGCAAAAAATTTCAGCATATTTGCGTATCACTTGATGTAAATTTTAACGAATCGTTAACTAACGACATCGTTAGCTTTGAACAACTGGGCCCTGGAGATAGAAAGACCAATAATCACTCACCAGTGAATTATTTCTTCAGATTGAACTTTGTTGACATCATTATCATTTTTCAACACTTCTGACATGATTAACAATGACAGTAACAATGAATGACATTTGGCATTAAAATTGGCAGATATTACAAGATTTTAATGCTATCTTAATGTTAAGTTATGTTTTCTTAGAAAGACTTTCATTACAAAGATGCAGATTGATTTTTCTAAAAAATGACAGTAACAATGGATGACATTTGGCATTAAAATTGGCAGATATTACAAGATTTTAATGCTATCGTAATGTTAACTTATGTTTTCTTAGAAAGACTTTCATTACAAAGATGCAGATTAATTTTTCTAAAAATGTAGTTTCTGTTTCAAGACAGTTATGCATTACTATTTAAAGCTAGTTTTCTTTTTGAAGTGAAATCAAAATGGTGACTGATTGTCAAAAAAAAGCCACAATTCCAAGATGCTTTCTCTGCAGCAGTTCTTCGTTGTGTTGGTGGTGTCATATGTGGTGTTTGTTTTGTCATTGTTTGTCCCTCATCTCTTCTCCTTTTGGTGCCTATGGAATGGCGTGCTTTGTGATTGTGGCAAAAATGTTAATTTACTCCTAAAATACTAATTGATTATGTCCAGAATATAAACCTATTTCACCATTATTAAGGGTAAAATTGCCATTTAAGTGGGCACCAAATTGCAGTTTTACCAGCTGCCACCATTTTGAATTGACAGAAAACATACTATCATTTTTCCATTGGAAATACCGATATTATTATTACCAGAAGAATCTCAATCACCTTCTTAGTCGGTCAAATTGCAGGCTTATATCTGCATCATTAAACATGTGGGTAAGCATGGTTAAACTTTCGGCATTCCAAGGAAAGGTAAGATGATGTGCGTAGCAATGAGGGGAGTTATGTGCCAGCATGTAATATGACGTGATCTGCAGGATAAGGGTTAACACAGTACACCATCCTTAGGATCTCGATGTTAACTTGAGGGCCCCTGTGCAGGGAGAGACATCATCTGTGTTACCTTTTTTTATATTGACATGTTTGCAGGAGATTCAAGGCCGTGATGCTTTGCGAAGATCAGAGAGGGAAAGACGTCCAGTTGCAGTACCCAGGCAGCAGGTACAAAACAGTTCTAAACATAATTTATAGAAGATTTTGGTGACATTGACCAAATTTTTTTTTTAAATAAAAACAGTCCTAAGAATTTGGATAAAGAGCTTTTGATCATCCTATATCCAGCCCCAATGTGGAGGAGGGTGTGGGGGTGGGTTTTGGTTCAAATTTGGTATATAATATAACTGACACAATCTCAATTGTTGATTAGAGTTTGGTGAACTTGACCCAATTTTTAAGGTCAACGCAGACTTTTAACTGTATGTAAAGAGATTTCTCCAGATCTAGTAGGTTGATTTAGTTCAAACTGTATGTAAAGAGATTTCTCCAGATCTAGTAGGTTGATGTAGTTCAAACTGTATGTAAAGAGATTTCTCCAGATCTAGTAGGTTGATTTAGTTCAAACTTGGTATATAATGATTGCACTACCTCAGTTGCTGGTTTTGGTGATCTTGACCTAATTTTTAGGTCATCTTTTTGCAAAGGAAGTCAAACATAAACCAGAAATGTTTCATTGCACCCTTTGAGAACCCATGGATAAATTCTGTTAAGATTTTCCAGACATTTACACAATATAACTTAGAATACCTTACTTATTGATGTAATTTTGTTGCCCTTGACTCCCTTTTCAGTGCCGATCTTGAACTTTGATTGTACAAAAAAAGCTTTTCACAGAGAAATCCAAATTCTGTACATAGTTTGATATAGGAAAAAATCTTAAGATATAAGAGCAGGATGAAAAAAATATTGACTCCTTCCCTCGACCCACATTCCCATATTTACTGGAGTAGACATGATAGAGAATAAGGAAAAATGCAGAAAAACTGAGAATTAAAGAATCTCAAGTTTAAGGAAGTAGTAGTCTCAATGTTTGTCTTCATGTTTGTTAACAATGACAGAAAAGTTTTGCAAAACATTCTTTCTTCTAAAACTTTTGACTGGAAGCTGTTTATTTGCCTAATACTACTAATACTACTGCGGGGGGCAGGGGGTGGGGTGGGGGTGAGGAGGGGTGCATATAGACTTGATCACCATCTGGCTGCTGCTGACCTAAGGTCAAGTTCCCAGACATAATTAATGTATATTCACCATGTGTAGGCATTGGTAGTCCAATGTCGATTCCTGACATTGGAACCAAACTTTTACTAGTGAAAACAGTTGATTACCATTGCTAGGACAGCTGATCAAACATGGGTTTTCTTCTTGACAATCCAGTACTCTCCATTGTTTTCCTATTAAAGCTGACTTGTACTACAAGACAGTACAAGTGTATTATATTCCTATACCCAGTGACATTTTTTCCTCCAAATTGACATTTGTTCCTGAACTTCTAGAAGGTAAAGAATCATGTGAAGTGAGATGCAGGGTGTTATAATGTGAACATGTGGCTATACAGAATCATTGGAGATGAGAGGCAGGGTATTATAATGTAAACGTGGATATACAGAATCATGGGAGGTGAGAGACAGGGTGTTATAATGTAAACATGTGGATATACAGAATCATTGGAAATGAGAGGCAGGTGTTATAATGTAAACATGTGGATATACAGAATCATGGGAGGTGAGAGGCAGAGAGTTATAATGTAAACGTGGATACACAGAATCATGGGAGGTGAGAGGCAGGGAGTTATAATGTAAACGTGGATATACAGAATCATTGGAAATGAGAGGCAGGTGTTATAATGTAAACATGTGGATACACAGAATCACTGGAAATGAGAGGCAGGGAGTTATAATGTAAACATGTGGATATACAGAATCATGGGAGGTGAGAGGCAGAGAGTTATAATGTAAACATGTGGATATACAGAATCATGGGAGGTGAGAGGCAGGGAGTTATAATGTAAACGTGGATATACAGAATCATTGGAAATGAGAGGCAGGTGTTATAATGTAAACATGTGGATACACAGAATCACTGGAAATGAGAGGCAGGGAGTTATAATGTAAATATGTGGATATACAGAATCATTGGAAATGGGAGGCAGGGTGTTATAATGTAAACATGTGGATATACAGAATCATGGGAGGTGAGAGGCAGGGAGTTATAATGTAAACATGTGGATATACAGAATCATTGGAAATGAGAGGCAGGTGTTATAATGTAAACATGTGGATATACAGAATCATGGGAGGTGAGAGGCAGGGAGTTATAATGTAAACATGTGGATATACAGAATCATTGGAATTGAGAGGCAGGTGTTATAATGCAAACATGTGGATACACAGAATCACTGGAAATGAGAGGCAGGGAGTTATAATGTAAACATGTGGATATACAGAATCATTGGAAATGAGAGGCAGGGTGTTATAATGTAAACATGTGGATATACAGAATCATGGAGGGTGATAGGCAGGGAGTTATAATGTAAACATGTGGATATGCAGAATCATTGGAAATGAGAGGCAGGTGTTATAATGTAAACATGTGGATACACAGAATCACTGGAAATGAGAGGCAGGGAGTTATAATGTAAACATGTGGATATACAGAATCATGGAAAATGAGAGGCAGGGTGTTATAATGTAAACATGTGGATATACAGAATAATTGGAAATGAGAGGCAGGGTGTTATAATGTAAACATGTGGATATACAGAATCATTGGAAATGAGAGGCAGGGTGTTAGAATGTAAACATGTGGATATACAGAATCATTGGAGGTGAGAGGCAGGGAGTTATAATGTAAACATGGAAATAAAGAATCCTGTGAGGTGATTTTTAAGAAGTTATAGCATAAACGTTGAAATAAGAATCATGGGAGGTGAGAGGCAGGTAATTATAATGTAAACGTGGAGATACAGAATCTTGTAAGGTGAGGCCAGAAAGTTGTAACGAAATGTGGAAATTCAGAATCATTTTAGGTGAGACACAGGGAGTTATAATGTAAACATGTTGATAAACAGAATCATGTAAAGAGAGACGCTGGGAGTTATAATGTAAACTTGTGAAAATACAGAATCGTGTGAAGTGAACTTGTGGATATACAGAATCATGTGAGTTGAGATGCAAGGAGTTATAATGTAAACTTGTGGAGGTACAGAATCATGTGAGGTGAGATGCAGGGAGTTATAATGTAAATGTGTATATACAGAATCATGTGAGGTGAGACACGGGGAGTTATTATGTAAACATGAAGATACAGAATCATGTGAGGTGAGACATGTGGAGTTATAATTAAACATGAGAAGATACAGAATCGTGTGAGGTGAGATGCAGAGAGTTATAATGTAAACTTGTGGATATACAGAATTATGGGAGGTGAGAGGCAGGGAGTTATAATGTAAACGTGGAGATAGAGAATCATGTAAGGTGAGACACAGGGAGTTATAATGTAAACATGGAGATACGGAATCTTGTGAGGTGTGATGCTGGGATTTACAATGTAAACATGGATAGACAGAATCATTAAGGGGAGATGCAAGGAGTTATAATGTAAACATGTGGATAAACAGAATCATGTAAGATGAGAGGCAGGGAGTTATAACAGTAAACTTATGGAGATACAGAATCACGTTAGATGAAAAGCAGGGAGTTATAATGTAAACATGGATATACAGAATCATTTAAGGTGAGACCAGGGAGTTATAATGTAAACATGTGAAGATACAGAATCGTGTGAGGTGAGATGCAGAGAGTTATAATATAAACTTGTGGATATACAGTATTATGGGAGGTGAGAGGCAGGGAGTTATAATGTAAACATGTGGAGATACAGAATCATGTGAGGTGAGACAAGGATTTGTGGATATACAGAATCATATAAGGTGAGAGGCAGGGAGTTATAATGTAAATGTGGAGATACAGAATCATGTGAGGTGAGATGCAGGGAGTTATAATGTAAATGTGAAGAAACAGAATGCTGTGAGGTGAGATGCAGGGAGTTATAATGTAAACATGTGGAGATACAGAATCATGTGAGGTGAGATGCAGGGAGTTATAATGTAAACATGTAGAAAAACAGATTCATATGAGGTAAAACTCAGGGAGTTATAATGTAAACGTGGAGATACAGAATCATGTGAGGTGAGACTCATAGAGTTGTAATGTTTATATGTGGAGGTGCAGAATCATGTGAGGTGAGATGCAGGGAGTTATAATGAAAATGTGCATATACAGAATCATGTGAGATGAGATGCTGGGAGTTATTATGTTGACATGTGGAGATACAGAATCATGTGAGGTGAGATGCAGGGCGTTATGATGTAAACATGTGGAGATACAGACTCATGTGAGGTGAGATGCAGGGAGTTACAGTATATACATGTGGAGATACAGAGTCATATGAGATACAGAATCATGTGTGAGATGCAGGGAGTTATAATGTAAATGGGAGAATCAGAATCATGTGAGGTGAGATGCAGGGAGTTACAATGTAAACATGTGGAGATACAGAATCATGTGAGATACAGAATCATGTAAGATGAGATGAGGGAGTTGTAATGTAAACATGTGGAAATACAAAATCATGTGAGATACAGAATCATGTGAGGTGAGATGCAGGGATTTATAATGTAAACGTAGTGATAGGGAATCATATAAGGTGAGATGCAGTGAGTTATAATGTAAACATGTGGTATTGATATATACAAACTACATTGTGCTTTTCTGCCTTCAAAACAAATGTAAGGAAAAAAATCAATTTTATTTATTACAGCCTATGATGAATCCTTGGGAGTATTTGGGACCACACAGCTCATCCAAAGTGGAGAAACCATTTAGAAAAGGTAGTTTTAGTTCACTGACAACAGCTCAAAAAGTTAGTACCACATTGTCACACACACATACATGCAGGCACATGTCCTCATGCACACACACACACATACAGGCACATGCACACACATACCCACACACAAACACACACACACATACTCTAGAAAGGCAACAAGAAAACAAAAACAAAAAAAAAAAATATGTTACACTTCTGATTTATGGGAATGGATGCACCTGTTAGATTTTCAGCCAATTGTTTACAAGGGAGACAACTTTTGTAACTCTGTTTACTCTGAAAAGAAAGGGATTTTCTTACTTTGGGAGAGAATTACTTTCCCCAACCTACTGGGAGGGGTGCATATTGATTTTGGTGTGGATCCAGTTGGGGCGGCGTTGGTGTCAGAGTGACACTTTCTTTTCTGCACAATATTTTGTGAACCAGTGGCTGGATTCTTACCAAATTTTTTATGGATATATAATTGGGACATAACAAAGAATGGGACATAACAAAGGACTGATTAGAGTTTGGTGACCTTGACCTAATTTTCAAGGTCACAGCAGTAGAAAAACTGAAAATTCATGGTTGGGGGACATCTGTTTTTTTTTGAAAACACAATTACTAGTTCTTTAATCTTTCCTTTAAGAGTAAATCCCTTTCCATCTAGGAGGCAAAAAAATTCACAAGAGTTGCCTCTCTTGAAAGTGTATCCATTCCCCTTAAATATATATACATGATAAACCCTGTCTTGAAGTTCAGGAATAGAGAGTCTGTTCTAATTTTGTAGTGATTCAGCTCATACACTTCAAAATCAGCTGTTCTTTTTTAACTCTTAGCATGCTTGGTAAGAATTTCAGCAGATGACATTTTGAAATATTTTTTCTTATTTTCACGAGAAAATAGGCTTTGACATTTCATGCAAATTGTCTTCTAAGTAGAAAATTTGCAAGAAATGTCAAATCGTATTTTCTAGGTCAAATAAGAAAAATATCATCAATTTGCAGTCAGCTAAATTAGCCCAGAGAGTGGTTAAGGTTAATATTGTATATTGTATGTTGATTTTTAACCAGGTTTTCCAACAAAATATTATCAATTGTTGCATATCTGATAAGCTATCATAGTTCCAGATAAGAGGAGGTATCCAGAAAGAAAATACGTTGTGTGGGTACTCATTTGAAGTACCCACAACATAAGTTTCTGTGAAGAAATAAAAAAGATAATAATACTTGTAGGTTGATAAAAGTGCCTAATCTGGAGCTATGAAGCAATCTTTTTACTTGTGAATTGGGATCCATTATGTGAGATAATGTATTCTCAGACATACAGCCATCAAAGACTTAAGATTTGCCTGGGCATCAGCATGGTGGGTCTTTACTGTGTGCTCTTTGATCCAGAGTTTCTTTAAGCTCACAGCAAAGACTCTGGTCAGACTGTATGGCTGGGCAGATCTGAGTCTGCTTGGAGCACATGTCTGAAGATACTGTATCTCACACACAGCTCATCATGTTTATTGAAGGTTCAGTACATAGACTGTGTCCTGGAGTAGAAGACAAGGCCACAAAAAAACGTAAACGGAGAAAAGACACAAACAGACAACAACCAGTAGCAGATTACATTTTGCAAGCATGTAAGATTTTTGTTGCCTTGCATAGGGTGTGTTTTTCACCCAATAAGTTTCTTTTTTTCTTATTTCTCCAGAAATAATACATGTCCCAGAAGAAATTTGAAAAATACTTACTTGGATACCCTTTTTATGCCCCCGCATCGGATGATGCCAGGGGAATATAGTTTTCGGGTTTTCCATACGTGGATATGTGCATACGTGTGTATGAATGTCCGTCCATCTGTATGAATGTGTGTACGTACGTATGTACATATGTACGTACTTGATCCTGTTGGACTCAGGTTAAGGTATATGTACCAGGTAGAACTTTAACAGCTCATATTTTTCAAACCGTCTGATACATTTGCTTCATATTTGGTTTGATGATAGATATAGGTCCAAAGTTTTATTCAGCAATACCCCCACCCATGCCCATGACCTAAAGGTCAAGGTCATGGACTTAGAAGTTTTAATGTTAAAGACTCGGGTTAAGGTATTTGTACCAGGTAGAACCTGAACTTTTATGATTTATTTGGTTCATATTTATTATGATGATACATACAGGCTCCAAAGTGATATTCAGCAATACACTCGTCCATGCCTATGACCTCAAGGTCAAGGTCACAGACTTGGAAATTTTTAATATTAAAGTTTTTAAAGAGCACCAATTGCCTTATTTTCAAAATAGTTTCACAGAAATGTTCTGCTTATGCTCCTTAACAAAAATTGCTCAAATGGTTCTGCTTGGCTGAACAAAATGGCTACCATACCAAAAATAGAAAAATCTTAATCTCCTCATAGGCCAGTGGCCAAGTTTCAAATAATAATTTCACAGATATGTTCCTCTTGTACTCATTTACCAAAATTGCTAAAATGGTTCTGCTCTACTGATCAAGATAGCTGCCACAGCTAAAAACAGAAAAATCTTTAAACACACCTCCTAAGTCAGTTGCCTGATTTTCAAAATAATTTCACAGAAATGTTCCGCTTATGCTCCTTCTCCAAAATTGGAATATCATTCCACTTCAATAAACTATGTAACCTCCAGGGCTAAAAATAGAAAAAAAAAAGTCTTAAGTCCACATACTTTCTTAAACCAGTGACCCTTTCACTTCTGTAAGCTATGTAACATCTTGAGCTCAGGTGAGTGATCCAGGGCTATCATGCACCTCTTGTTAATTTTGTTTTCTGTTCTGTGATTTCACCACCCTGGACTGTTGGGATGTTGATTGTACCTTGTCCATTTTGCATCGTCTGTTGAAACAGTTAAGATATAAAAAGTGGAATTTAAGAACTACCGACAAATTCAATATTTTCTATTAAAAAGATTTTAAGTCATTTATATGATGAAATTGACATTTAAGCTGTGATGTAAGAAAATATGACATGATGTGTCCAGCAAAGACTCAGATGAGCCCGTGCATATCCTGCAATCTGATCAGTTAGCTGTCTGAAAAAGCCTTACATCCAGATTACAGAGCGAGAGGCAAAACCTGATCAGGGCCAGAGGTTATAAAACTTTTTTCATGCTCAACTCAGCTGAGCATGAAATTTTCTCTGCTAATAAATATGAAAATGCCAACAAAAATTGGCATTTTCATATTTATTAGCAGAGAAATTTTCATGCTCAGCCATGTTTAGCAAGAAAGAAATTGCAGTGTTTAGTAATTTGATATTTATCAGCAAGACAAATTTCATGCTCAACTGAGTTGAGCATGAAAAAAGTTTTATAACCTCTGGGCCTGATCAGACTGCGCCCTGAGTAGGCCAGTCTGGGTCTTGGCTGCATACATTCAATCATAAGATACATTTTTACATTTTGTGATTCATATAAATCGTTGGTTCTTTTATAGAAGACTACAAGCACTGCTACAGTCTGATTACTTGTTATATCACTAATGCTATGTATACCCTTTATCATCATACTGATCCTTATTAATCAGTATCCAAGTCCATTTTTGGGTTGATTGTTTACAAATCAAACTTAACCCTTAAACTGCCAGTCACAACAATTGTCATCTGCTTTGTCATCTGCTTGTGATTTTAAAAGTCATTTTTGCAAACAGTGTGGACCCAGATCAGACTGCTCCTCTAGGAGCAGTCTGATCAGGGTCCACATGGTTTGCCTATATGCAAAAATAGGTTTGAAAAGTTTGCAAGAATATTCAGCAGACGACATAAACAGACAACATTTTCAGATGCAGGTTTTCTTTGCATTTTAAGGGTTAAATATACATACATCGAAGGTAGTTGTTCACATGATAATCATTGACCAATGAAATCATACCACGTGTTTGTACAAAATCCAGGTAACGGTTATTTATAGCCGCACTATTCTTGTCGCTGTTACATCAGAGTACCGTGTAAAGAGGGTTATCTGGAAAACCTGGACTGGGACATTGACAGACAGTGCCCACCCAGATCAGATGATCTGAGTGCACTTGTTTGCTTAAATTACAGAAAGTTAAGGGTGAAATGAAACAGTCTTAAGTCCCCATTCAGGGCTATTTCCCAGGCTACACTCAGAGACAGTCAACCCACCAGTGCTGTAAGTGCTTTGATTATTACCTGCTGTTGTGTCTAAAAGGTTATTGAATGACAAATATTGTAATCCCTGATCGAACTGCTCCTGATTGGGATCTACACTGTGTGCTCCTGGTGGTGTCCCTGGGTTTGGTTTTTAGTGCTAGGTGCTCATTCCACACTCTGAGCCTTAACCATCCAGAGGACAATATAGTTTTATTCTTTCCATAAGCTTTATGATCGTGCTAGGGTAAGTCTGTATAGTATAATACTGAAGCAAATATTATTCATGTGTGGGGAAAGAGATCTTACAAGGACAATTTGTCTTTGATTCATGTTGAATGACTTGGGACGTGCTCATCATTATTGTAGTTGAGATGGCTTTAAAGATTGGAAAAGTCATCAGATTGATTGCAGAAAAGTTCATGATTCCGTTTTGAAAAGGCATAAAATATTGTCCAGGTGAGTGACATTTTCCACCCACTAGTCCTGCAGGACAATTTTTTTCTGACTAAATTTTATTTTACAACCTGCTTTACAATCCCTGCACACTAACGTTTCTCTTACACTCATCTTTGATATCTTGGCAGGACTGGTCCATATTCTTTCCTGGGTATGATAATATCTCGAGCAAGTTTGACTTTCAGGGTGCTGGGCTCAAGTTCAAGGTCACTATGGCTATTTTTCAGAAAAAACTGTTATGGCTCCAGTGCCTACATTTATTGATGGATTTAAATATAACTTCACAAAAATGTTTGGTATGATAATATCTCAAGCAAGTTTGACTTTCAGGGTACTTGGATCAAGGTCAAGGTCTTTGTTGCTATTTTTAGAAAAATTTGTCAACTCTCCAATGCCTACATTTATCAATGGATTGTAATATAACTTCATATAAATGTTGGGTATGATAATATATCATGCAAGTTCAACTGTCAGGTTGCTGGGCTCAAGGTCAAGGTAACTGTGGCTATTTTTAGAAAAAAACCTTGTCATAGCTCTAGTGCCTACATTTATCAATGGATTTTGATATAACTTCACATAAATGTTGGTGTGGTAATATCTTGAGCAAGTTCAACTTTCAGGTCTCTGGCTCCAGGTCAAGGTAACTGTGGCCATTCTTAGAAAAAAACATTGTAATTGCTCCAGCCCCTGCATTTATCAATGGATTTTAATACATCTTCAAACAATTGTTAGGTATTATAATATCTCGGGCCAGTGTAACTTTCAGGTTGCTGAGCTCAAAGTCAAAGTAACTGTGGTTATTTTTAGAAAAAACTTTGTCATAGCTCTAGCCCGCATTTATCAATTGATTTTGATTTGTAGGTATGATAATATCTCCAGCAAGTTTGATTTTCAAGGTCAAGGTTTCCTATCATGTGAGATCTAATCCCTTCCAACCTGAAAATCTGAATGTTTGCAATACTGTACCTTAATGTCAAGGTCATATATGACCTTTACATTAACGTCACAGGCTTTCTGTTTCTTCATTCACATAACTATTTTATGACATGAAATTCCCCAGTTCAACATTAACCCAAACAAAGTAGTCTTGTGCGAGGGGATTTGTATTGCCTGCAATGCCTTGTTTCTATAGTACAGTATTCTGCTTGCTGGCTTTTAGTTCTTTTATTTTGCCTTTTATTGTAGGTTACTCTAACTCCCACAAGTTTCCCAAGAACTTGTTGAAAGTTCCTTCTTTTCCCGAGTTGGAACAAATGTATTGGGATGAATTCAAGAGAAGACAGTCATTAATGAAAGAAATGAGAAAAAAGGTCAGTGAGTTGGGTTGGTTTGTTCATTATTTCAGAATTAAAGTAAGTTCATGTTAAACAGGGCTGGAGAAAAATAATCTGGAGGTGTTAGCATTGACATTTTTCTATTCTGTCTGTAAAAAAACGGGTGGTATTATGTTGTCAAGTTGTCTGTCCCCGTGTATGTTAAGTTTTCGTGTCTACTCCATATCTCCTTCATCAATTGAAGGACTTCTTTTTAAACTTTGCAGAACTTATAAATCAGTCCTGATCAATGAAGGTCAAGGTCACAAATCAAGGTCAGAGTTCAAATGGCTATATTTCATGTTCACTCTATAACTTTAAAACTGTTTAAGATTTATTCATGGAACCTTGTACAAAACATAAGGCATGATCAGACGATGTACAGAGAAAAAGAACAGAACCCTACTTTCAGGTCTGATGAAATTATACCACTCTGTTTATTTCAGGCAATATTTCGTGTCCACTCTATACCTTTAAAACTGTTTAAATTTTTTTCATGAAACTTTGTACAAATATAAGGCATGATCAGACTATGTGCAGAGAAAAAGATTGGTAACTCTACTTTCATTTCTGATGGAATTATGCCCCTTTTTGTGTCCCCTCGATATCTCCTTAACGGATTGAAGGTTTTTTGTGGAACTTTGGTTGAATGTTCACCATATCAAGGTGATGTGCAGTACTTATAACTGAACCCTGTCTTTTGAAGGTCAAAGTCACAATTCAAGGTCAAAGTCAAATAGTAATGTTTCGCGTCCGCTCTATGTTAAAACCTTTAAAGATTTCTTCATGAAACTTTGTACAAATATAAAGCATCATTATACAATGTGTAGAGAAAAGGAACAGTAATTTTTCTTCCATTTTGATGTAATTATGCCCCTTTGTATATTTCATATAGTGATTTCTTGTTTGCTCCATACCTCCTTCACAAGGCTTTTCTCTTGACCTTTGTCTGAAGTCATGGAAAAAGTGAAGTCAGAAGACTGCCAAAAAGCACTGAAAGTACTGATATTCGTCTTGGATTTTATGGAACATTTACTAACAAGCACAAAACCAAGTTAGCCAAATTGAGTAGTCAGAGGCAAGTATTTTGCTTGGATTCTCAGGGAACTTCAGGACCATTATGGTTCTCTTGTTTGCTTATATGTGCAAATATTCCTGTTACTGAAAAACCCCTACACGTATATATTGCCCCACTCAGCGGAGCTCTTGCTTGATAGAGTTGAGGTTTTCCGATCCAGTCAACTGTTAGGGTCATGTCGGGCACAGTCAGTTTACCTAACCACACTTTTCCTTGGCAGGCTTAGTCCTTTAAGCAGTCAACCAGTACTTGTGCAAATTCTTTCGCCAGAAACTGACAACTGCCCCTCTTGAATCAGTGGAAGGGAAAGAATGTTGCCGGACCAGGCGGGGATGAGGCTGGCAGCTCAAGAATGGTTAGAGACAGGATCTTGAAATTTTATATGTGAAATAAGAAGACACTTTTTTTTTTTTTTTTTTCTGGCAGACGTAGTTACAGAACTGTACCCCTTTTCCAACTTATTGTAAGCGGATGAGACATAATGGAAGCTTGTCAGCAAGATATCTCAAAAGTGATTGTACTAAATCCTTGAAATTTTGTATGCTGATTTGGGATGATGAGTAAATTTTTATATAAGTTCCAAAAAATTTGGAGTTATGCCCTTGTGTAGGGACAGGCATATAGTTGAGGGCATAGTGTTTTACAAACACACAATGGTAGGTATATTTTAACATTCTAATTAGAGCTATGCAGTATTCATGTACATTTATATTTAAACCTCCTACCTAGAACTCTGCAGTATATATTTACATTTTAACATCCTACCTAGAGCTCTACAGTATTAAAGGACCTATATTAAATAGTTTGTCTATTTTGAGGATGCGTTTTGATAGTTCTGCATCATTGAAAAAAGATGTTGATGGTTGCTGAACCTAAGTTTGAAGTTCCGAAAGTAACCAGTGTTTTATCACTTTAGCAGGTTGTGTACGAAGAAACTATTGAGGATTGTAATGAGGAAGAGGTGGAAGATTTACAGACCCCAGGTAAGCTTCACATGAAATTTCAAACTGTTTGTTTAGTGAAAAATAAGAATTCCATTTCAGAGTACCCTGTATTGAAACTTTTATCCAGCACCCTATGTGTTAATTTAACCCTTGAAGCACCAACTACTACTGCAGCAGACAACAGTTTGGGAAAAAAAAAAAAAAAAAAAAGAAGTCTTGACATTTCATATGAATCATCTGCCAAGATGATTCACATGAAATTTTAAGACTTATTTTATCTGAAAAATAAAAATATTAGGATGATTTCAGCAACAAATTTTGCTTAACCCTTTAATCCATGTTATGCTGAATAAAATTAAGATGCCACACCCACTTCTAATTTTAGCCAGTCAGATTACTTGATTTAGGTTGATGGTACAAAGTCACACACTTAATGACAAACAGTGCAGATCCAGATCATTTGGCTTCTTCAGAAGCCAACTGATCTGAATCTACACTGTTTGCAAAGGCAAGGTATATCCTGGTTCAGCAGAACAAGGGTCAAGAGTTAAAATGATACTAGGTATTCAGGTACAAACATTTTACATTCACTGACATTCACCTCATTACAGTCCTCACTATCAGAGGTGTCTGCATGTTAAAATTTCTGCATAAAATAAATGAAATTGTTGGCTTAACAACTCTGTTAAGCTAATGAAGCGTACAATAATTTGGCCTATGTATTTTGAATGCCCATCAAATTCAAAATATGAGTACAGACTTCCATTGACAGCAACCAAAAGCAGTTGTTTATAATGCCACAGCATACACAGAAATGACCTTAACAAGAGAGCCAAAAGCAAAAATAAGTAGCATGACTGTCTTTTAATATAATATTGATTCTATTAATATAAGGTCAGTCCCGTTAGTACTCGCTTCGTTAGTGCGCGAATACGGATATAACGCGGGGACGTCATACCTTCCAAAATTTTTTCGAAGGGTTCCAGTTTCCCCATCCTCTAGGTCAAAATAACAAAATGTGTTTTTTGTTTTTCAGAGCTTCGATCTGCAGAAAAAATAATTATTTACTGCTGTTGTACATGTCATAATAGCAAATAAAAAAAATGATTTTGAAAGAATAAAGCTAATCAACGTATTGTCTCTGTTGTATTTTTGTTTGTGCACGTGCATAATGACCGTAATTGACCTTTTGATGTTTATCTTAAGAAGACAAACTTGTGCCAATTAAAACTTCATTTAACTTTTAAATGATACAAACATATCTATCAACAAATGGCTTATCCCGCATCTAAAGAATGGGAAAATGACCACAGTTATCCATAATTAATTTGTAAATACTTGAAAGACACCGAATTTTCCAGTTTGATATGGCTGCCTTGCCGACCTAATTAGATATTCATCCAATCAGCGATGCGGATCACTGGACATCGATTACTGTGCATGCGGTCAGGTAGTAGAGCGTGTAACTGTGAAATTTGTCCGGCACTCATTGTTGTCTTGAAAAAGTTCATTCTGCTATCAGATTAACACTGATTAAAATGGAAAACCAAAGAAGAAAACGAAAAACCTTCATGGTTAAAGAAAAACTTGAGGCCATTGAACATGGCACTTTGTTGGAATCAAATGCTTTGGTTTAGTCAATTTTTTTTCTTTGAGCTTTCGTTCTATTCTATACAAGCAGAAAGATTAAAAAACTTAACGATTTCTGCTGTTTTATTAATAAGATTTCTTTTACTGGACTAAAATAATTCGCTGTGCTCGCGGGGACCGGTATTGATACCGGACTTTTTATGTGACTTACACCACACTTCAACAACGTCTGTATTACAACACCAGCAAATATGGCGGATCGAGCCACAAAATGGAAACGTAAATGAAGTATTTAGCATATATATTGCAGAAAAAGTACATCAGAGGGTGTAAAAAAGACAAAACATACAACGTTAGTACTCATTCGTTTATTTATATAAATAACACATGAAATATCATTGTTTTCATTCATAAATCCCTCCAAACATGTATATATGTGTTTCCCATACAAATGTCAACATTTATAAAGTCTGATCAGTCGGCTCCGAACTTACTACGCGCCTCGCCTATATCGCGGTCTGGATTTGTGCATCCCGACCAGCGCGTAATAATGGGACTGACCTGTACTCCTTTTCTTGAGCTGTTGTTGTCAGATACTAGTCCAGAGTTGTTCAATTAAAGCCGCACTCCCCTCACTGACCTTGAGGCAAAGGTCATGGACTTAGAAAGTTTTAATTATGTGTTATAATGCTTTTACATTCAAGTTTGTTTTTTGTTTTTCATTATGTTTTTAGCTCATCTGAGCACAAAGTGAGCTGTTGTGGTCAGTCAATGTCCGTCATCTGTCATCCGTCGTGCAGCATCCAGTCAATGTCCATCATCTGTCATCCATCATACAGTTGCTTTAAAAGCCTACTCCTCCTACACCCCTGGGTCATTTGAGAATCAGCAACTCCTGAATGAATTTCTTAGTCAAATTCTTGTGTGTGCCATAACTTATTAATGGTTTGAAATATTTCGATGATATTTGGTAGAGGCATCAGGCTTTCAAGTGGGCCCTACTTTTCCTACTATTCCTACTTTTCCCTACTTTTTTTTTTGTGTTCCTACTTTTCCCTACTTTTTTCTGAAAATGCCCTACTATCCCTACTTGTTAGTCCAAAAATGTTTGAAGTGACCAAAAATTGTAATTTTTTTCCTCGCTCGCTCGAAGTTTGTAAAAAATGGATCAACATAATCTGAGCAGTCACGATGCTTATAAAATATTTTTACTTCAGTTGTAACTCCTTTTTTGGAACATTTATTTTGGTATTTCCTTACCATGGTGATATAGTATTATTGTTCAGAGAAAACTGTTCTCTTATTTTATCTTTTTCTAAGTCTGAAAACACTCAGAACATCCCTACTATCCCTACTTTTCATGATTGAAATTCCTACTTTTGCCCTACTTTTTCAAAAGTTTGAGCCCTACTTTATCTCTACTTTTTCACTGGAGGGCACTTGAAAGCCTGAGGCATAGATAAGGACGAGTAAGCATGTCATGTTCAAGAGTATTCTCACATTCTCCATTTTGTACTTATCTCCCCTAATGCCGAAATCTTGTGCAGGCCATAATCCCGATACTGTTTGAGATAACTTGATAATTTTTGGTAGGAATATATATCAGGCCAAGTAAGAGTGACCCATGCGAGGAGGACAACTTTTGATCTGTCGATTTTTTACCCCACTAAACATACAGGAAGTACCTTTACCTTTACAAGGCATTTAGTTTTGCTATTATTTCTGAATATGTACACTCAGAAATTCAAAGTGTTTGCAAATATTATATTTTGTATCCTGTACAAATAATTTTATCAAAAGTCACTTATAGATGATTTTTGACAAAAAAAAAAAAAAAAAAAAAATATATATATATATATATATATATATATATATATATATATATATATATATATATATATATATATATATAAGAAAATAGATAAATAGATGAACATGCAAAAATAAAATCATTTACAGTACAGCTATTTTTGTTTTCACATTATTTTGATCACATTTCATCTTAACTTAGCATCTTTTTACTTTGCACTGTTTTAATATTTCCATAACATGCAAAAATAAAATCATTTACAGTACAGCTATTTTTGTTTTCACATTATTTTGATCACATTTCATCTTATTTCTGAATATGTACACTCAGAAATTCAAAGTGTTTGCAAATATTATATTTTGTATCCTGTACAAATGATTTTATCAAAAGTCACTTATAGATGATTTTTGACAGAAAAAAAAAAAAAAATATATATATATATATATATATATATATATATATATATATATATATATATATATATATATATATATATATATATATATATATATATATATATATAAGAAAATAGATAAATAGATGAACATGCAAAAATTAAATCATTTACAGTACAGCTATTTTTGTTTTCACATTATTTTGATCACATTTCATCTTAACTTAGCATCTTTTTACTTTGCACTGTTTTAATATTTCCATAACTTATTGAAATATAAACCAAATTTAGAAGTGGCGATTTGGTTGGGGGATTGACCATCTCTTCTGAGGGCTATTTTTACATGTTTAGTTTTACATACACAAAATGTTAAATCTACACTGTATCTTCTATACTGTGTGTCTGGAATGAATGTCAGAATTACACTGTATCTTATATACTGTGGGTCTGGAATGAACGTCAGAATTACATAGTATCTTCTGTATTGTGTGTCTGGAATGAATGTCAAAATTACATAGCATCTTCTATACTGTATGTCTGGAATGAATGTCAAAATTACATAGCATCTTCTATACTGTATGTCTGGAGTGAATGTCAAAATTACATTGCATCTTCTGTACTGTGTGCCTGGAATGAATGTCAAAATAACATTGTATCTTCTATACTGTATGTCTGGAGTGAATGTCAAAATTACATTGCATCTTCTGTACTGTGTGCCTGGAATGAATGTCAAAATTACATTGTATCTTCTATACTGTGTGCCTGGAATGAATGTCAAATTACATTGCATCTTCTATAATGTGTATCTGGAATGAATGTCAGAATTACACTGTATCTTCTATACTGTGTGTCTGGAATGAATGTCAAAATTGCATTGTATCTTCTGTATTGTGTGTGGAATGAATGTCAAAATTACATAACATCTTCTATACTGTATGTCTGGAGTGAATGTCAAAATTACATTGCATCTTCTGTACTGTATGCCTGGAATGAATGTCAAAATTACATTGTATCTTCTATACTGTGTGCCTGGTGTGAATGTCAAAATTACATTGTATCTTCTATACTGTGTGCCTGGAATGAATGTTGAAATTACATTGCATCTTTTATACTGTGTGTCTGGAAAGCAAGTCAGAATTACACTGTATCTTCTGTATTGTGTGTCTGGAATGAATGTCAAAATTACATTGTATCTTCTGTATTGTGTGTATGGAATGAATGTCAAAATTACATTGTATCTTCTGTATTATGTGTCTGGAATGAATGTCAAAATAACATTGCATCTTCTATAATGTAAGTCTGGAGTGAATGTCAAAATTACATTGTATCTTCTTTAAAGTGTGTCTGGAATGAATGTCAAAATTACATTGTATCTTCTATACTGTGTATCTGGAATGAATGTCAGAATTACACTATGTCTGCTATACTGTATGTCTGGAATGAATGTCAAAATTACATTGTATCTTCTATACTGTGTATCTGGAATGAATGTCGGAATTACACTATGTCTGCTAAACTGTATGTCTGGAGTGAATGTCAAAATTACATTGCATCTTCTATACTGTTTATCTGGAATGAACGTCAAAATTACATTGTATCTTCTGTATTGTGTGTCTGGAATGAATGTCAGAATTACACTGTATCTTCTGTATTGTGTGTCTGGAATGAATGTCAAAATTACATTGTATCTTCTATACTGTGTATCTGGAATGAATGTCAGAATTACACTATGTCTGCTAAACTGTATGTCTGGAGTGAATGTCAAAATTACATTGCATCTTCTATACTGTTTGTCTGGAATGAACGTCAAAATTACATTGTATCTTCTGTATTGTGTGTCTGGAATGAATGTCAGAATTACACTCTATCTTCTGTATTGTGTGTCTGGAATGAATGTCAAAATTACATTGCATCCTATATAAATGTATGTCTGGAGTGAATGTCAAAATTATTTTGTATCTTCTATAAAGTGTGTCTGGAATGAATAGAAGATAAAATTACATTGTATCTTATATACTGTGTATCTGGAATGAATGTCAGAATTACACTATGTCTGCTATACTGTATGTCTGGAGTGAATGTCAAAATTACATTGTATCTTCTATACTGTTTGTCTGGAATGAACGTCAAAATTACATTGTATCTTCTATACTGTATGTCTGGAGTGAATGTCAAAATTACATTGCATCTTCTGTACTGTGTGCCTGGAATGAATGTCAAAATTACATTGTATCTTCTATACTGTGTGCCTGGTATGAATGTCAAAATTACATTGTATCTTCTATATGTGTCTGGAATGAATGTCAACATTATACTGTATCTTCTGTACTATGTGCCTGGAATAAATACCAAAATTACATTGTATCTTCTGTACTCTGTGCCTGGAATGAATGTCATAATTACATTGCATCTTCTATACTGTGTGTCTGGAATGAATGTCAACATTACATTGTATCTTCTACACTGTGTGCCTGGAATGAATGTCAGAATTAAACTATATCTTCCTGGAATGGAAAAGAAAAAGAAATGTAAATGAAAGGAACCTAAAAATCTAAATGTTTTAAAAATCACTAAAAACAAGACCACTGCCAATAATTTGTGATGTGGAATCATGATTGATATTAAATACTGGCCAAAGTTCTGTTCAGTGCAAGCCCTATTTCCCTCAGTGACACTAAGGTCAAGGTCATGGACTTAGCCTGATGTTAAAGTTTTACATTCAAGTTTTTTAAGATCTATATCTCTAAGTTGCATGAATAGATTGAGCTGCTACTCAGAAAGATGTTAGATTCTTGCCCAGAGGTTTTGTTCGTTGCTAGCTCTAACCCTGCTCAATGACATTGAGGTCAAAGTCACAGACTGAGCATAACATTAAGTTTTACATTCAAGTTTTTTAAGTGATATATCTCCTTACTATATTCATGTTGTACATGTATTGAGTTAATACTGGGACTAATTGGAAGATTTATCCTGTACAAGTCCCACCTCACATTGATATTGAGGTCAATGTTTGAATACTTAGAATTTAGGTACACAAATCTTAGGTTCACAATACATGTATATTTCAGATCTAGGGAATGATGATGATGATGATGATATAGAGCCATTAGTAGATGACAATCTCTTTAATGCCATAGAAGAAGGAATGAGACATCACCAGTCATTCTCTCACAGCATCAATAACATATCAGGTATAACTTGCCATGTTTCTTCAATGTTTCGTTCCTAAATTTGCTTTTATAGTCATCAAACTATGACCTGTGACAGAGATTTAAGAAATATGATGAATTCATAAAGTGACTACAGTATTAGAAATAAACCGTCAGACGTGCACCCGGCAAAAACTTGGATCAGATTGCATGTTCCCACAATGTGATCAGCAGTCACTGTTTTCCTGAAGAAACCAAAAGAAGAATGATCAGATTGCCCAGTTGCACAGGCTAAACTGAGTTTTTCCAGGGGACACTGAAGGTATATTTCTCAAGATTAACTGAAACACCATTGTTATGAATGGTTTGACTGGTACTTTCAGCAATGGCATAAGTTACAGACTTCATACGTAAACATAAATGGACTCGTAATATGCTCCTGTGCATATGTCAGATAAAACCACACATCTCGTGAAGATATGATGGTTTAACCCTGGTCCTGCTGAACCAGGCCATGCCTTGCCTGTGTAAACAGTGTAGACCAAGATCAGCTGGCTTCTGAAGAAGCCAACTGATCTGGATCTGCACTGTTTGTCATTAAGTAAGTGAAATTGTATCAACAACCTAGATCAAGAAATGGGATTGGCTGAAAATTAGAAGTGGGCGTAGCATCTTAATTTATTCAGTGTGAGAACTGTTGACAGAAAAACAACAGGAGAAACTGATTCAATTGCTGTATTGGCTTAATGTTTTGTATTTACCAGAAGATATGTTAAGATTTTAATTGACATTCTAGAGAAGTTCAGTTAATTAATCTGTGATTATTCAAGAAATTTTGGTCTCAGGCCAATACAAATACAGCAGACCTCGGACCTGTAATGGGGCCAATACAAATTTTCTTGATTGATAACATTATAGTATTAAAATTGCATACATATAAACAGGGCTCGAGAAAATGTTGGTTTTTCGGTTCTGAACTGATTTTCGTATTTCTGAACCGATTTTGACTAACAGAGGATGATCAAAAATCGGTCCAGTTTTTAACGATATTTTGAAAAAAATCGGTTCGAAAATTTTCGCCAAGTCGCTAAATTGTGTAAACAAACTGACCTTTTCCCACAGATAATCCAAGCGTGTATTCATAAAATACCTCGAGGGCCAGTTATTGGACCGGCTCATTATTGAAATAGGTGAATCAGATTTGTCCACACAGGCGGTTCTATTATCTTATCGCAGCGAAATTTGATCCGCTTATAAAAATTATGTAATCAAGTGAAGCGTAAGGCGACAGCATATCGGTGTTTTTGATATGTAAAGGTAATTTGCAATATGATTGAAGTGTGAAAAGCAAGTGTCAGGTAATACAGTTGGATGTGTACACCTGCTTAATCACGCATTCAAGTATGTTTTATTCTGTTGTTATTTTGTTATGCGCTGGCTCATAAATGTAGTGGCCAACGCAGCACAACGCGAATATAGCTTTTGATCGCCGATTGTTTCCCTTTAGTACTCTTCAGTAACTGAGTGACCCGGATATTGGGAAAATGAAAGTAGATGAAATATGGCGTGTCTGAACGGTGGGAGCAAAATTGCTGTTTATAATCGAGATACCGATGTTAATATTAATTGAACAAGTGTTGAAGCAATATTGGTATGTCAGTCGTTGTGCTAATAACGAACTAGCACCCTGTATTTTGAAACTGAAAAATAATACCGAATGGAAACAAACGACCGTTACGGAAATTACCGAAAATCGGTTCGGCAATTTCCGTTTTTGGGGCGAAAATATGCTGGACCGATTTGGATTCTTCAGTTTCTCGAGCCCTGCATATAAATGCTGTCAGATTGTCTGCCTTAGCATTTTAAGGGTGGATGGGTTTTAAGGCAAGTTTAACTATACTGGGTAAATGTACTCTTGATATGAATAGTCTTACAATGGCTGCATAATAGGAACCATTACATGTGACTTGTAAGCACAGACCACTTGGCTATCCACTGGGCTTGGATATCAAAACATATTTTGTTTTAAACATTCCAACGTTTCTTGCAGAGAGAATTGATGAAGGCATTCTGATCAATAGTTATGAAGATCTTGTGAGAAAACATGTGGTAAGAGACACATTGCTTCTTTCTCCATTTACAAGAAATCCTTGCAGAACACCTTGGCAGTGACAAAAAATAATATTGTTTTAAAGAGATGTTTACTTTCAATAGACACTTGGTCTCGCCTTCAACTAATGAAAACTCATGTTATCTGTTAGTTGAATTACTAGTTTTGCCTTCCCTTGTGCGTGGTGGATGTTTGGAGCTGTGGATTTCAGTATCATTTTTTTTTTCACTGTTTTAAAAAACAACAACTGGACAGCAGGTGGTTATTCAGTTATCACCAGCAGTTAGAGAATGACTGGAAAAAAAAAAAAAAAAAAAAAACACAAAGAGAAACATTAGATGATAGCAGTTTTGGTTTAACTATATTTGTATAAATACAGATACTGTAAATGGTAATACGAAGATATACAAAAGGTGAGATTTTCCCATACTCTACAGTGACAAAGTGTGGGTATTGTTTTTCACCTGCTGTTTACAGTGTTGAAATGCATGTTGGAAAAAATATCCAGATTACCATATATTAAGATTTATAATCTTCCAGCCTATGGATTAGTTGAGATCAGCTGTAAAAAAACAAATCATATTTTTCGATGCTTGAACAGCTAAGCTGCAGGCTGGTGAAGATCTTGACTGTGGATGATACAAGTTCTGGAAGGTTTAAATGGGCTATGCCATGCGAAAACATGTATTCGGGCATATGGGGACAACCAAGGCCCAGATCAGCCTGTGCATACATGCAGTCTAATCAGGGCTTACACTGTCCACTAACAGAAAAATTAGATACTACAGAATAATTGACTGGAGAGCCAAGCTCAGGATGATACTTTGCATGCACCAGGTGATCTGAATCTGTGTATGGTGGAAGGCACTTTTTTGCTAGATGCAGCCCAGATATGAGCTGTACCATGAGAAATGGGTGATCAGGGTTATATGAACAATAATTATCCAGACCAGCCACCTGTCAGTCTGATAAATGCCTTTTCTATATACCAATATATTCTATGGTATGTAGTTGCACAGTCTGTTCACATACCTAAAGACATCTTTTACTGTGGGGCATCTGCTATTTTACTGTAGGGCATTTGTTAGTTTACTGTGGGGCATCTGTTATGTTACTGTTGGGCATCTGTTATTTTACTGTGGTGTATCTGTTATTTTACTGTGGGGCATTTGTTATTCAACTGTGGGGCATCTGTTATTTTACTGTGGTGTATCTGTTATTTTACTGTGGGGCATTTGTTATTTTACTATGGGGCATCTGTTATTTTACTGTTGGGCATTTATTTTACTGTGGGGCATCTGTTATTTTACTGTGGGGCATCTGTCATTTTACTGTGGGGCAATTGTTATTTTACTGTTGGGCATCTGTTATTGTATAAATGGGCAACTTATTGTAAAAAAGTATCTGGATGTCTGTAGAGACAGGAAAGGCACAGACAGGAAAGGCACATACATATCTGACTATCTGTGCAGTCAGACCAGGGCCTTCAGTGTGTGCATACAAAATCATTGCATACTGTAGAATATATTATCCCATTGTAGACTGAATGAACTCCTCCACATTATATATTGGAAGATTCTAATTTTGATTTTAGGTATGTCTGGCTATATGATTTAGATATTCCTAGAGAAAAATGATTGAAGTATTTGCAAACACTGGAGACCCAGATCAGACGCCACGTTTTGCGGCGTCTGATCTGGGTCTGCACTGTTTGCCAACTACCCTTTTAGGGGTCTCCAGACTACAATGGATTATACAACAAAGATAAAACTGCAGATAATCTGAATCTGTGGATTTCACATTTTGTTGAAGACACATTGTCGATGACACTTGATGTGGGCCAGAAGGACTTTGTTGACAAACCATTAAGATAAAAGTCTCATACCCAGTAGATGTGGGGGTTAGATCCCACCATGTTTTTGGCAACACATATGACAGCTGGAGTCCAATCCTATTGTTTTGCAGCCTAACCTCCCTATGGCTAACCATTCACTGCTGCTGAGTCTTTCAGTCAGTATGCTGAGCTGGGCTCAAACCAGTAACCTTTAGCACCACAGTCAAATGCTCTAACTATTTGGCAATGGCACCTCTCTTTCTTATCCTAAATATTCCGACACCTAAACAGTTAATTTTTTTTCATAGTTGTCTTAAAATTTGAACAAGTCCATTTAACTGTGTGTGGGTATGTCTAAAAACTGCTGGATGAGTGGCAAACAATGTATACCTTGATTCCACATTCTTTGGCATTTGTTTAGGGTGTACACTGTTTGTTCAAGCCTGTCTGTCCAAATTATTTGAGTAAATACCGTGCATGCCAACTGTGATCTTTACATATGGGACCTTACAACATATATGTGTGTGTGAACAGTGAAGATCTGGACTGGCCTACACATCCTGGCAATCTGGTCTGGATCTTTGCTGTATGCCTACTTAGTATAGGGACCTTGTTGAAGATATAGGACACATGGAGAAGATCTTGACCCGACGCCTGTTTGCGCAAACTGGTCTATGGCTTTGCCATTCATATGGGCCTTTTTGTCAGTTGGGGGCCCATATAAGAAAACCAAGGTGGCCTATGTCACGTGGTTTTTTTGGAAGGGTGCACACTTTTTTGAACGCTCGATTCAAGGTAAGGAAATTGACTTTTCTCAAATTATATTCAACCAATTTTCATAAAACAAAGTGCATGGCATATGCAAATATGAGCACTTTTCATAAACATACAGCTTGTTTAAATCCTGCGTGCAGTATTTGGAAACATTCGGAGCAAATGTAAGTGTGAACACTTCCAACATTTCCGTAGCGAAAATTACATTTTCTTCGAATGTTTGCAAATACTGCATGCAGAATATGAATACGCTGTATGTTTATGAATAGTGCTCACATTTGAATATGCGATGAACTTTGTTTTATGAAAATCGGTGGGATAAAATCTAAGAAAAGTGCAATTTCCTTACCTTGAATCGAGCGATTTTAACATTAAAAAAGAGTGTGCACCCTTACAAAAACCATCTGACATAGCCACCTTGAAAATAATGTTGTCATGTTTGGGTTTTTTCCAGAGAAGGCTGAATTCTGTTTCTTGTTTATTTTATAAGGAGGAATATATGGCAAGTGCTCAAGAGTATGCTCAGATCACCGAGTTGTCCAAGAGAGTCTCAGAATGGGAGGAGAAGATCCTGCCTCGCCTTGAAGAAGAGGTTGGTTTCTAAATTATATGCTATGCCCAGTTCTTATTGTCAGCCAATCAGATTACTTGATCCAGTTTGTCGATACATTTTCACATACTTCATGACAAACAGTGCAGATCCAGACCTTGATTTACACTGTTTGCAAAGGCAAGGCATATCAAGGTTCAGCAGGACCAGGGTTAATTACTTTGGTGTGGTCAAATTGACAGTTATGTCCTCCACTGCTTCATCACACCCCAGAGGAGAGGGGGAGGGGGAGTATTGGTTTCCCGTCTGTATTGGTATTAGTGTAACACTTGTTAGGCAGGTACAATATCTTGACTCAATATACTGATTCTTAACACATCAGCAAACAACATTATAAAATTATTTTCCACATAATAAGGCTTGACATTTCTTTCAAAGTGACCCCCAAATTTGACTGGACTGTAAAACTTTAATTTGTAATAAAAGGCAGATACAGGGTGTCCCACAATATCTGCTACCATTTTCTGATGTAATAACTCTTTATTAAACATACAATTTGTGACATGTGTTATATCATTGTAAAGCCTACACATATAAGTTTTTGACAAGTTGTATTACCTGTGAATTGTCCAACACATATAGCAATGCATGGTGTCAGAAATCATAGTAACTGTTCCAGATGATGTCCGTTTACAACTAGTAATAAAGGTTTTAAATCCACCAAGGTGGGCGTTATATTTGACAGTTTCCTAGTTTAAAAGTTATATTATTCTCAGAAAGTACTGTGCATATAGAATTGAACTGAGGTCCATATATATCAAGCAGTTCATCAAATATCTGCTTCACATCTATATCCAACCTATTTTATGTAGTCACAAATTTCAGTCTTTTCGTTCATGTTAGAAGGTGACTTGTAAAATGGTCTTTGTGTATGACTGCATATATGTTAAACTTTAATATCTTGGTCATTTGAAAATTAATTTGCATGAAATAAATGGGTATCATTAGCTATTGAAAACAGGATTGAAGTGTAGTGAACTATCTTAAGATATTCCTAGGATAAAACTGAGGAATCCCATTAGTGACAAAAAAATGCAAGACCCATGTACATACTGTTGATTGGATTCTCAGTGTTATTTAGTGATATTTCTAATAAGCCTTGGGTCAAATTGCCATTTCATATTAATAATGGCCTGCTGATCTATAATAAATGTGCCCTAAGATTTATGCGACAAGCAAATGTTGACAATAATGTAATTTTGCAAATGACAATGAGCGTGTTTTCTAAACAATGTTTATTTGGAATAAACCATACATGTGATAATTTTTTAACTGTATGAGGGAGATTTGCCATTGTGATGAGGGAGATTCTTAACAAATGTAAAGAATATATAGGAAAATTCTCAGTTCAAATGAGGGAGACTCCAAAATTTTGGCATAATTTGGGCAAAAATTAGCGTCAAAATGAGGGAGTCTCCCTCCTGATGTGGGAGGTATTACATGTATGATGAACCATAATACGAATTATTGTCATAAGCAGTCACCAGTTGTAAACAAAAAGCAAGCATAAATATGCTGAACTAGAAATAGAGCTTGCTGGCTAGGCATTTAAGTCAGTGATGTGGAATTATGTCAGCTCTGACAAGAACACTGACCAACTAAGAACAGAAATTGAAAATTTGTGTGAAAATTTCTAATACATTTTTAATATTTCTATGAAAATTAGGATTCAAGTATCATGATATGTATCATATAACATGTCTTTTTTTAATCAAGATATGCTTTCTCCTGTGATACAGAACTTTAATAGAACAGAAGAAGTAATGGTCTCCTGACTTCTGATTTGTAAAGTTAAAACTTATTGATGTTGTGAGATAATTAGGGGATAACTGCTTTCAAATTTGGCATTTGGGGAGGTAAATCGGCGGTTTTACGGTCGGAAATTTCGTTTTACGGCGACGCGTCAGCGGAGCCGTAAAACGTAATTTGCGACCGTAAAACCGCCGATTTACCTCCCCAAATGACAAATTTGATGCAGTTATCCCCATTCTAATGCATTTATTCATTTTTTCTGTTGAAAAAATGTACTATTTGCACAAAACGACAAGTGCTTCAAGCTGCGTAAAACCAAATGCCAGCCAATGAGAAGCGACGTTACGTGATGACATCGGATTTGCGACAGTATATCGCAGAATATACCGTCGCAAATTTTTGACGTTATCCAATCAGACGTCGCGTTACATACGCGACTGCATTAGAATGGGTCATAATTGAGCCATGCGATGCGAAATTTATTTTTAGGGCATACATGTATATAGACATTGAAGTTCCAGGTCAGTCTGCCCTCTGTGCAGTCTGCTTGGGGAGGGTCTTCACTGCCTGCACACAGTATACATATTCCCTTCGCTGATTCAAGAAGGGCACTTGTCAGTTTCTGGTGAAAGAATGTGCACAATACTGGTTAACAGCTTAAGAGAACTAAGCTTGCCCAGTAAAAGTGTAGTTAGGTAAACTGACCACGCTCGACGACCCCTTTGGGTTGACTGGGCCATAAAAACTCAAGACAAACAAACACAGAATACATGTACTTTGATGCTGTAGACAATATTGATGAACAACCAGACTGATCAGACAATGTGGATGTACAGGCTGATCCTGGTCATAGCTGTTCTCTTATACCCTCAAGATCCCCTTCATTCTGGCTCAGTTGGGTTAATCCTTAACCTATTAAAGACTGAATAAACTTTCCCACACTATATATTGGAAGAGTCCATTCTAGAATTTAGGTATGTCAGGCTATATGATATAAATATTTCTAAAGAAAAATGGTTGAACTATTTGCAAACACTGGAGACCCTGATCAGACACTGCATTTTGTGCTGTCTGATCTGGGTCTGCACTGTTTTCCAGTTACCCGTTTAGGGGTCTCCAGTCTTCAATGGGTTAAAGCACAATTCAAAATTATAGCAGACTAAATTCTAAAATATGTTTTCCAAGAAATAAGGCATGACATTTCATGGCAGACAATTCACATGTAATCTCCAGCCATATTTTCTCTAAAACGGTTTTGAGAATGTCGTCTCCTGCTTTTGTGACTGGTGCGTTAAGGATTAACTGTTGAGTTTGAGACACTAAAATTGTCACATTCCATTTCAGGACAGACATGAGCCATTTTGTATCAATAAATATGGGACTGGGATAATTGTTGGTTTGAACTCTGGGACTACAGTGAAGTTTCATCATCTAGTTCAAGGAAAACCAGTCTATGAAATATGCCGCACATTTTTGGCATCTTTAATGCTGGTAAATACTGTCTGTCATTTGTTGCTAATGTTCTCCATAATATAATGCAAGTTTAGTTTTGTTTGTTTTTCCTTTGTTTGTTTTGTGCTTGCAATTGCCATTTATTGTTTGGTTATTTTTTTACAATTATCTAAATGTTTGAATTCCTTCATAAATGAGGGATCATTTACTTGCTATTTCATTTGTTCTATAAAAAAAGAGTTTATTGGAAACAAAGAACACATCAAAGAAATGAAAACTTGAGGCTGTTTTATTGAGTGTTTATGATGTGCAGTATTGGGATTATGTGATTCAGCACATGCCATCTAGCCCCGGGCCAGCTGAACTAAATTTTTCCAGACAACTGAAATAGGTTCATTGGTCCCACAAGACCAGGGCCCAGTTGTTCAAAGCTAACGACGTCATTAGTTAACGATTCGTTAAAATTTACATTGAGTGATACGCAAATACGCTGAAATTTTTTGCTGAAAAAATGGGAGTAGCTTTTGCAGTGCAAAAGCTACTCACATTTTTTCAGCAAAAAATATCAGAATATTGTATATTGAATCAGCTAAAACAGTTAACGAAATGACCCTTAACGAGCTCGTTAAGCTAACGACGCTTTGAACAACCGGGCCCAGAAAATATAATCTTAATAAGAAGATGTATTTTATGGCAACCAAATGGCTCTTAACACCAGCTGCAGTGAAGTTGAATATGTTCTGTAAAAAAAGAGAATACACTAAAGAAATGAAAATGGCAGACTTGTTTTCGTTGAGTCTGTTTATTTATAGTAATGGATTATGGTATACCGCCCATGGCCTCCTTAGCAGAAGTCAGTTTTCAGTACAAATGAAGAATGTTCTGTGTTAGATCCTGAAGGGCTAGAAATTTTAATGTGCACTGTGATGGAAGTACCAGAAGCTGTTTCACTACGCTTTGCACAATGCAATTCTGATATAACTATTTGCCTCTTTTCTCATTGTGATGCAACCCTTACTTTCTTGACAGTAGCAGATCCTTATTAGAATCACCTCAGCAAGGTATTTCCAGTAGATACCTACAATGTATGTTTTTGTGAAGTTATAAGAAAAAGATATCTATACATTTTGGTCAATATTTTTTATAACAGTTTGAAATAATTTAGTATTACAGGTACTTAAAGTCCAACTGAATATATAGACTGAGTCGTCATAAAATGTGGGTTCCAGTAGACCTTATGCAGAAATATTTTTAAACCAATGTTGTATTTGGAAATTTATTCAGAGTGAATGCAAAAAAACCCAGAAAAAAGTTTCACATAGTTTATAATACTGATGCCCCTGCTTAAGAAGTTTAGCAGTAAAAAATGTCTACCTTTTCCTGTATTCTGTCTATTATGGGACTGAATTCCTGTTCAGTTAACTGTTAAAGGGCCATCCAAAATTTGTAGCAAACAACAGGCTATTTTTTTTTTTAGTTCACCTGAGCCGAAGTATAGCAAGGCTCTGGCGTCTGTTGTTCACTGTCCATAGTACACACATTAGACCAAATATATCTTCAAGGCCATTTGGCCAATCTTGATCAAATTTCACAGGTACCATCACTGGGGTGGGGGATTGGCTGTATTAGGTGTTTGGGCAGGTCTGATCAGAACTTTGGTTTCCATGGCAACCAAAATGTCCTAAACACATATAATAGGGAAAATGTTGTCAGGGTGTTAGTGACTTCATTTTTGATTGGATCTTCATCAAACTTGCAGATAATGAGGACATGCATAAAATCTCAGACAGGTTTGATTTAGCCCAGTTTAGACTATTGGCATGAGAGTTACCTGACCTTGAGGGCCCTGTAGACTTTCGAAAATGTCCAGGAGATAGCGATTTCATTTTTGATCAAATCTTCATCAGATTTACAGGTAATGAGGACAGCCATAAAATCTTTGATGAGTTTGATTTTGAGGCAGATGGGACTATTGACATGAGAATTACTTGCCCTTTAGTCTATCATAGACATATAATGGGGAAAATGTTGTCCAGACGATAGGGACTTCATTTTTTGATTGGATCTTCATAAAACTTGCAGATAACCAGGACAGGCATAAAATCACGGACAAGTTCAATTTTGGCCCAGTTTCGACTATTGGCATGACAGTCACCCACCCTTGAGGGCCTAGGACAGACATAAAATCTTGGACAAGTTTGATTTGAGGGTCATTTGGACTATTGTTACCTGCCCTTGAGTGTCCCGTAGACTTAGAAAATATTGTGCTGATGATAGCGACTTCACTTTAATGGGAAAATGGTATCTCTGTGCTAGCACATTCATTTTTGAGTCATCATCAAAGTTGCTGGTAATCAGGACAGGCATAAATGCTTGGGCAAGTTCGATTTTGGGCCTCTGGTTTCCATGGCCCAACTTACTTACCTCAGGTGTCTTAGATGACACATATTTCCAATCAGTTCAGGACATTTGAAAAAAAAACTTCAAGCAAAGGTTGGTTTGTGTTAACTATGTATGCATAGGATGAAACCTATGGCACAAAACATGTGATGGTCACTTGGAGTTTAGAATTATATTTATACCTTCAGCTAACTGTTCCTCAGGTTAGCACTTGTTGCCCTCTTGGGCTACTTGTTTGTTTTTTTTTTTTGTGTTTTTTTTTTTTTTCAGAGAAAATGTTTTGACATTTCATGTGAATCATCTGAAATGTCATTACATGTACTTATTTTCCTTGGAAAATAACAATAAAATTTCTGAATGTTGTGTGCTGCAGTTGTTATTTGCACTTTTAGGGTTAATTAACCCTTGTCCTGCTGATCCGGGATATACCTTGCCTTTGCAAACAGTGTAGATCCAGATCAGTTGGCTTCTGAAGACGTAACTGATCTGGATCTGCTCTGTTTGCCATTAAGTATGCGAAATTATAGCAACAATCCAGATCCAGCAATCTAATTGGCTGAAAATTAGAAGTGGACAAGGCATCTTAATTTATTCAGCATGACAAGGGTTAATTTCTTCACCCTTCACATTCTAAATACAGGATATGATCTTCAGAAGAACTTTGGTGGTCCCAGATGTTTCATTTTAGTTGTTACTTGTCTAATTCAATTTTCAGGCAAATACAGAAAATGTGAGAATAGAAGAGAAAGGAAGTTTAGAAAGTGGAATGGACCAATTTGAACTAGAACTTTTATCAACCAGACGACATTTTGAAGAGCTACAGGAATATCAGGCTCCTTCATTGACTGGAAAGTGAAGCCTGGCTGACCTGAACCCAGTTTTTGTCTTTGTCAAATTGAATTTTTGTGATAACTTTTTAACCCTTAAAGCGCCAATCACAACTGAAGCAGACGAAATTTTTTTTTTTTTTTTTTTTTTTTTTTCAGAGAAACAAGTCTTGACATTTCATGTGAATTGTCAGCCAAGCAGACAATTCACATGAAATGTCAAGACTTGTTTTCTCTGAAGAAAAAAAAAAAAAAAAAAAAATGAATGCCATCTGCTACAAACTTTGCTTGCCTCTTTAAGGGTTAATATGAGGTTTTATAAAAACTTTCCATGATAAAAGTGGTAGAGAAGGATAGGCACCAACAAAAACAGTTCCATTAGTTTAACATTCAGCAATTTTGCTTTATACTGACAGATTTTCAGTTTTTGAAAATCCTGCAGATTTCCCTAAGTCTGGATTGACAGCCACATGCTTTTTCAGACAGTGTATAGCTAGTCATCCTAGAATGTGTGCTGTGTCTCATCTATTTATAAACATTCACTCAGCCATGTTGTTTGTAATGTTGTGAACTGTGTATTTTAGGTAAGCAGTTCATTTATTCACATTACAATTTTATAAAACCTTGGAAAATCTGAAAGTCGTCATCATAATACAATAAAATCTAAACATTTTTCACTGAAATGTTGGCACCAGTCTCTCAATAATTATATCCTATAAAGTTCTTAAATAACTTGTATTTTAAAGTTATCGCAAAAACTGGGTTTGTAAAAGATAAAAACGCAAGTTTAAGGGTTTCGGCCAGATCCTTTGGACATTTTATATTTTATATTTACTCAATAAAATATTTTATAAGCAAAAAGTGAGATGTGTTGTATGTTATGGTTTGTTTGCAGTTATCCAAGTCGGCAGCGAAATGTATACTTTTCTGATCCATATTGGCAGATTGTACCATATTTACCCTAAAAATTGGGACATCTAAACTTCTCATGATGCTTGTCCTAAACTTTGAACAAGTTCACTTTACTACATGTCAGTGTGTCCGAAATTATGCTTGCGAGGTTGCAAACAGTGTAGACGGATCAGATGCTGCATTCTTTGACACTGTTTGCTCAACCCTGTCTGTTCCAATACTTAGGGTTATTATGGTAACTTGTAAATTTTGTCTTGACTGCAACAGTTGGAGGGACATACTGCTTATATTCTAATCTGTCTTTGCATATTGAGAAAAGGCAGCTCAGTCTTTCTTATTTTTTGTACCTATATCCTATTGGCAGATAAACATTTTCATATCCAGTATAATCCAAATACCATTTGTAATATTTTTGTTGTAGAATTAAAGAAGTTAGGTCATTCAGAATCAAATATCATAGGGCACATGTAGCCCTACCCCTGGCTGTACACATGTAAAAATGTAAAATGAAAATCATGACCAATTTTGTTAAAACTTGAATGCTCAGAATGCTTGGCTGCATAGTGCAGTCGGTAGCACATCTGACTGCAGATCTAGGGGTTATAGTTCAAATCCCAGCTTGGCCACTTAACTTTCTTGGAGATTGGTCATGAATTAAGTTTTACTCATTCTCTCCCTTCTGCTGATTCAAGAAGGGAAGTAGTTGTCAGTTACTGGAAAAAGTATGTGCACAAAGTACTAGTTAAGTGCTTAGGGGCCTGCCCAGATAAAACTGTGCAAAGGTTGACTGACTGGCCAGACATGAGCTTTAAATCAAACAAATCAGGGCCCGGTTGTTCAAAGCGTCGTTAGCTTAACGAGCTCGTTAAGGGTCATTTCGTTAACTGTTTTAGCGGATTCAATATACAATATTCTGATATTTTTTGCTGAAAAAATGTGAGTAGCTTTTGCACTGCAAAAGCTACTCACATTTTTTCAGCAAAAAGTTTCAGCATATTTGCGTATCACTCGATTTAAATTTTAACGAATCGTTAACTAACGACATCGTTAGCTTTGAACAACTGGGCCCTGATGAACAAAGAATGCTTAGAAGGAGAAAATCTTTGCTGGGGATTTGTTACCTAGACCACAAGTAACCCAACTGCAGACCACTTATAATAATAAAAAAAATATCCTAGCTTTGTTTAAGGTCACCCTCTGTTTATTGAAAAAGTCTGTGGCAGCTCCAAATATGCAATGACTGTTTGATGCAGGTGAGCTGAGCAAATGGTGGTCCATGGGCCTCTTATTCTATGTCCAGACTGTAACTTGAATATCTTTTGGAAAATTGTAATAATATTTGGTAGGAATATAGAATAGGTCAAGATGCTCTGTCACATAAAGGAATGATGTCTTTGTTGCCTCAAGGGAAATTAATACACTTTCAAGGGAGGCAACTCTGTCATAATGATTTTTGCTTCCCTTCTGAAAAGGGGTCTACTCTAAAAGAAACGACTTTGCTCCCCATGGGAGCAAATTCTTTCTCTTTAGAGTAGATCCCTTTTCAGAAGGGACATGGCAGGCAGTAAATCAAATTGGATGTCACAAAAAGTTGCCTCCCTTGGCAGAAATAAAGGAAAATCTGCTTAGTGTTGTCAGTTTCCTTAATGTGTTTGAAAGGTCTACTGTATAAATGATATGTGTATATATGATCATGATCATGTAATGATGGGTTGCATGTATATTACGTTGTGGCTAGTCTGTTTTGATAAATCTGACCGAGGCATAAATAATCCTGTTCTCTCGGTGCCAGTACATTTCTAGTCTCATCAGAGCCTTACCTTACTTATAGAACAATTAGTTGCCATGTAGTCTGATCAGTAACCTTTCTTATTTTCTTAAGAAGACTGAATACACTTGGTAGATTTCCTTTCCCAGTTCTGTCAAGGAAGATAACTTTTGTGACTTCCTTTTTGCTTTACTGTATACTAAAAGGGTCTACTTTAAAAGGAAAGAATTTGCTCCCCATGGGAGCAAATTCTTTCCTTTCAAAGTAGATCCCTTCTTAGAAGGGAGTCACCAACATTCTACAGAGTTGCCTCCCCTGCAAGTGTATCTGTATTATCCTTAATGAATCCACTGATGAACACAGAAGACTTTCATCAGAAGACACAGATAGAATTCAGCCTTCACTATGCACAGCTTTTTTACCTGATATGACTCACATGTTCCAAAACAGTCCTCCAAGATGCCCACAATCTTTTAAATTGAAATCAACAAACTTTTGCCTTTATTGCTGGGCCATGAGCACAGTGGAATAATTCTAAATGCCCATCTATAATTAATGATCCTGCTGAACAGATTTTCTTAAAACTTCCCAAGGATGTTGGTTTCAATATCTTGTGTCCAAATGGAAGTAGCTCCAGTCCACTGGCATTTGATTTTTATTATACCCCTGTATGAATAAAACGGGACATTATGTTACAGGGTCTCGCGTCCGTCCGTCTGTTGGTAAACTTTTTCATTTGTGGCTAACTCCTCCTACAGTTTACATCTGATCAAGCTGAAACTTGGTTTATAATTAGACCATGATGTGGAGCAGTTCATATTTTTTCAGGGTTACAGTCCTCCAAATATTAGCAGAGTTATGCCCCTTTGAAAATTCCTGTAAACTTTTTGTTTCTGGCTAACTCCTCCTACAGTTTACATCCAATCAAACTGAAACTTGATTTATAGTTAGACTATGATGTGGAGCAGCGCATATCATTTTGAGGTTACAGTCCGCCAAATATTAGCAGAGTTATGCCCCTTTAAACTTTGGAGGACTGTTTTGGAACATATGAGTCATATCAGGTAAAAAAGTCATATCAGGGGTGACCTTGGGGTCAAAGGTCATGGACTTAGAATTTTCATAAAAAAGTCAAAGTTTTTTGTGTTTAAGTTTATATAGCTATATGAGGGTCGTGCAAAAAGTTCTGTCTCTAATAGGCTTCCTTGGTTTTATCCCAGGTATATTTTAAAATGCTTCACTGCACGTGAATGGTGTGTTGAATTGCTAACGATACCCATTTATTTCGTGCAAATTGCTTTCCAACTGACGGAGTTATTTCAAATTGAAATAGATGCAGTCATATACACTGACCAATTTACTTGTTACATTGGAATATGACCAGAAGACTGAAATTTGTAGCTATATTAAATGCCGCATTATGCTTAATATAGATTCAAAGCAGATATTTAATGAATTGTGTGGTATATATGGACCTCAGACCATTTCAATGTGCACAGGTTTTAGGTGGGTTAAAGCTTTTAAAGCTGGGAAATTTTCTGTTGAAGATGATACCCATCCTGGAAGGCCTAAACCCCTGTTACCAAGACTAACATCGCTAATGTAAAGATTTTGTTCGATTGTCTGTCAAAAATATAGCTAGTTGTACTGGCATATCAGAAGGCAGCGTGCAAACAGTTCTGAAAACGCGTTTGGACCTGAGAAAGGTTTGCACTGGGTGGGTACCTCATTTGCTCACTGAGGAGCAAAAGACACAACGCCTTAAATGTGCCCAGGAACTTTTGAAAACATACAAAGGCTGTAATAGTTGGGTTATTTCTAGCTTGCTAACAGATGATGAAACCTGGGTGCAAATGTTTGAGCCACAAAGAAGGGCTGATAATAAGCAATGGAAGCGAAAAGATCAAAAAGGCCCATGTATTGCCAAGAGAACCATAAGTTCGAAAAAGATGTACGCAATTTTCTTTAATTCAAGTGGGCCAGTTGTTCAAGTGCTTGTCCATCTGGTCATACAGTCACTGGCCGATTCTACAAGAATTCTGTACTGAAGAAAGTGAAATAGTTTTACAATAAGAAACAACCAAGCAAAGGATGGTCAGGAGTCCACCGTTTACATGACGCCTCCACACATAAGTGTGAGGTTGTTATGTCTTTTTTGGCTTCTGAAAAGGTGAAAGTTTTAAACCATCCACCTTATTCACCTGACCTGAATCCCTGTGACTTCTTTTTATTTCCAAGGCTTAAGAAAATGCTTTGTGGAAATAAGTATACATCTAGAAGTTCTCTTGGCAGCGCTATTTATCAGTGTCTCCAACAGATACCAAAAGAAGACTATTTATCTGCTTTTAGCAACTGGGTAAAAAGGTTACAAAAATGTGTTTCAGTAAAGGGGGAATACTTTGAAGGTTTGTAATAAAAATATGTTTGATAAAACGTAGCACTGAAGTAATCCAAACCCAGTGACAGAACTTTTTGCAGGACCCTCGTATCATCAAGACCCTTGAGGAATTTCATTTATATTTGACATGTTGGTAGATATCGGCCTAGAGTCTTACTCAGCATGATCCCCACCCCAGGTGTGACCGAGGTCAAGGTCACAGAATTTTCATATAAAGTAAATATTTTGCGTTTAAGTTTATATAGCCATATCATCAAGACAGTTTGTTAAATTTCATTATCCCCTAACTGAAAGGTTGAGCAGATATAGCTATCAGCAAGGAATCTGTTCCTCTGTCCATCCGTCCATTGAAGCATTATTCGTTCATATTTTATTTTTGTCTTAGGGTCAAAGTTTTTACGTTAAAGTTTATAAGACCTTATATTATGAAGACCCTTTGATAGGTTTCATTCATATTTGGCCTGATGGTAGATATAGGGCTTGTTTTTATCAGCACCAATCCTACCCCGGGGGATAACCTTGGGGTCAAGGTCATGCACTTAGAATTTTCATAAAAAAGTCAAAATATTTGTGTTATTGTTTATATAGCTATACCACCAAGACCCTTTGAGGAATTTCATTTATATTTTACATGTTGGTAGATATAGGTCTAGAGTTTTACTCAGCGTGATCCCTATCCCGGGGTATGACCTTGTGGTCAAGGTCACAGACTTAGAAATTTCATATAAAAGTAAAAAAAATTGCATCTAAGTTTATATAGCTATACCATCAAGACCTTTTGTTGAATTTCATTATCCTACTACTGATAGGTTTAGGAGACATAGCTATCAGCATGGAATCCATCCGTCCATCCATCCATCTGTCTGTCCATAAACACATTATTGTGCACCCCATAACTCCTAAGTACTCTTTGAGCTATTTTCATGAAACTCTGTCAGGTTGTAGAGGGCATTTGGTAGGGGTGTCGGGTACAAGAAAGACAACTCAAACTGACATGGTCCATGAGTTATATCCCCTTGTCTCCGAAATTGTAAAACATTTTGTGTGAACCATAACTTTAAAACACGTTAAGATATTTTCATGATACTTCACCAGTATGTAGAGGACATTGAGTAGGCATATCACATTCAAGAATGACACTCTAACCGACTCCATTCTGCAGTTTTTGCCCTTGGTTATTTAATCTTGTGTGGGCAATAACGCTAAAAATTCTTTAAGATATTTTTGTGATACTTTACCGATATGTAGAGGACATTGAGTAGACAGGTCACATTAAAATTTTCATTAAAATTTATATAGCTACAATTATGAAGACCCTTTTGTTGGTTTCATTAATATTTAGCATGATGGTATATATAGGTCTAAAGTTTTTCTTGGCACCATCCCCAAGCTGGGATATAGCTTTTAAGTCAATGTAACAGACTTTTCATACAAATGTCATTTTTGCTTATATTATAAAGACTGATTGATTTCACTGGTCTATGGTGATAGTTATAGGGCTAAAGTTTTAATTAGCTCAATCCCTGCACCTCTTCCTGACCTTTGAGGTCAAGGGCTTCACATTATGTGTGATTGAATTGTTTCAATGTTATAACATATAGCATACAACTGCCATCTCGAGAGTCAAAGCTACATACTTTTAAAAAGTGGCGGTAGCTCTGGTCGGGGGTGTACGTGCCCCACTGGGCACTTTGTCTAGTTTTTTTTATTTCTGAAGAAATAAGCCTCATCATTTCATGTGAACTGTCTGCCTAGCATGACATGTCAAGCCTTTTTTTCTACAAAAAAAAAATTAAATAAATAAATAAAATAAATGTTAGAATGTTTTATTACAGTTTCAAAAGGTACATTAATGATTAGCACTCTGGTTAAAATTTTCAGCAGATGACATTTTGAAATACTTGTCTTATTTTCTTCAGTAAACAGGATTTGACATTTTGTGCAAATTGTCTCCAGTGGAGACAATTTGCATGACATGTCAAATCCAATTTTCTGGGAAAAGTAAAAAAAAAAAAAATATCACCAATATGTTGTCTGCTGAATTAGTCCAGAGAATGGTAAAAGTTAAGGGTTCAACTACTGTGTGTTTCTAAGATTGTATGGGTTTTGACATATATACTTGTCTGTGATAAGTTGAATTTTACAAGATATTAATGTCATGTGTGTAGCATGTTTTACCTTTTGTCAGTAGAATTTAGTTTAAAAGACGGATTGTGTGATATACGCTTATAAATAAAACTTGCAACTTGCATTGTCTTGTCTTCCTAGAAATCATGCAGTAATGTGATGTCTAATCAAGTTCACTGTTTGCCACTAATCCAGTAGATTTTAGACACAACATATAGTAACATGGATTTAAAAAAAAAAAAAATTTGACAAACACGGTAAGGAGTTAAGGTTTATAAATATTTATTTTTGTATATGTTGTTGTGGATTGTTTGTTGACTACCAGTGCTGCTGTCTATCACCAAGCAAATGATTTGCCAAATCCCCTTATTTATACTTATAAACTTTTCTTTCTGTGGTGCTCTGAAATTTTATGGCATTTTCAGCAGTATTTCAGTAGCACTGGACAGGTGATAAGTATGTAAAGCCTTGCCATTGTTGATTGTTCATGAATATGTCATGTATTAACTAGGTGTACTAATTAATGATTGGCAGAACAAATCCACTCTCAAGAGGGATTGGAACCCACAATACCAGAACCCAAGGTTATAAATTTTTTTTCTTGCTCAGCTCAGCTGAACATGAAATTTTCTCTGCTAATACTACGCATTTTATTATCCATTAGACTTTGGTGCAGACGTGACACACGACAGCTGTCCAACGGCGGCCAGTTTCAGAAGCATTGCCGCATACTTTGATAAAAAACCATCCACAAAAACATCAAACTAAATGTACTCGCTTGCATAACGGAAGGTGGTTATTCAAAAAAAGTACCTTACCAACTACAAAAATGTAGCCAAAACCTATGATAGGGCAGCAGGCTGTCTCATCCGCTTATTCCTATCAGGACCTACAGTTTGTTTGACTGCCTTAACAGGACCTAGAAACATTTTTATGTGCAGGCTGATCTATGTTATCATATATTGCCCAAGAAGTAACTATTTTGCAGTTCACGAGTTAACCGGTTGATCCCATACAGTGTTCCGAGTAGTAAAATGCGTACCTTATTGCAAATGGGAAAGTAGCTGATCTAGACAAGTCTGCGTGGTCCGATGAGGGTCTATTTTATTTATAGTGCATACTTACAAGGACAGACATTCTTTACGCACAATGTTAGCAGTTTTATTATTTTGAATAGCCTGCATAGCCGATCGGTTGTTGGCAGTTTTATTATTTTGAATAGCCTGCGCAGCCGATCGGGTCTCAAGTAATTTGTGTAAGATCCGTTTTTCTTTTGCAGGTCAAATTTCTAGGAACACCTGATTTTTGCTCACACATCATCATGTGGCCACTGTATCTCTGTGAAACATATTTGTTAACCTTTACCAATTCAACAGATAACAAATTAATGACATTTTTTCTTCCTTTTTTCCAGTAAACACAATTTGACATTTCATGCAATTTATCTCCTGTGGAGACTTTTTGCATGAAGTGTCGGATCCTATTTTCTAGGAAAAATGAGAAAACTGTCATCAGTTTGTCGCCCATAGCATGGTAAGAGTTAACACATTGGCCGTCTGATTTTTCATATACTTAGATATCCAACAAGCTTAAAATAGCACCTGCAGTCAGCTGGAGAAACCATGTTAACACAGTGCATTATTGCGTATTCTAAAATTGTCTTTGCCAGTCTTCGCATGTGTTCCGTTTTAAACAGTTTTCATGTGTTGGAAACAGACTCAGGCAGTTGGGATTAGCCCCCTTTTTTTTTCAACAAAAAGTATATGACTGACCCGATTTTTCTTGATTCGTATGTAAAAAGGCCCCACTTTTCTGACATCCCGGTATATGCGTATATTTTTCTCTCTCAGATTTTTCAAGACAGCTTGTTCTTTTGGTATTCATTGGATTGACTGTGCTATTTGTCTAATTACCAGCAATAAATGGGTATAAAAAATCAAAGGTCAACATTCTGGACAAAACCCCGACCCCCGCTTTAGCAGAATTCCCCTTTCACTACATTTGGAAGCCATGATGTCTTTGCATGTAAGCACAAATAAAGTTCGCCAGTATTTCACAACAGCTGTACCTGGCCAGATAGAGGACAAGTCAATCGCAGATCATCTACTGGCTTACATTGTCTTCGCTTACTAAATCGAAACCAATCGCATGCGAGATAACTCAGCTGTCGTATGTCAATAATCAGAATTGCACAATCGACAAGACCACAATATAAGACCATTTGATGTTTGCTTCTAACAGTTTTTCAGTGCAATGACCTCTGTGATGACATCAGAATGTCATGCTTTGATTTTCTGCACTCGACTGAAAGTCTAATAAATATTGTAACATGTAGTAAATATGAAAATGCCAACAACATTTTAGCCAGAAAGAATTTGCTATTGTTAGTAATTTGAATTTTATTAGCAGGACAAATTTCATGCTCAGCGGAGTTGAGCATGAAAAAAGTTTTATAACCTCAGGGCCCAGCTGCCAAGTCAAGATCAGTATTTGGACAAACAGGCCTGAGCAAATAGTGTAGACCCGGTATTCATTCCAGATCAACCAGATGTCACAGAATGTGGCATCTGACCAGGGTCTACACTGTTTTGCACATCCATTGATTTCTAGACACATCAACAGGTAGTCGGGGTTGACTTACTGAAATTGTAGGTCAAGGCTGGTAACGAGTTAAGGTGTCCAAATACTTGGTAGGAGTGTGCTGCTGTATGCATAGGTGATAAGGTGTCATTCTGCATGTCATGGTTATGTTGGACTGTGTCTGGAAGAGGTTGTAGTACATCAGGTCCTTCAGTAGTCACCTGGAGTAAGAACGGATACTGTAGATAATAAAAAAGGTTTGATCAGATTGCAGGCTCACTAGGCTTCAAAATTTCACGTATATTCTCTTACGGGCATGTGATACACTTGGAAGATTGTCTGCCATTGTTTACATGGGAGATAACTTTTGTGACTTCCTGTTTGCTTTTCTGTACACTAAGCATCTTCCGAAAGGGGTCTACTCTAAAAGGGAGAGAATTTGTTCCCAGGGGGAGCAAATTCTTTCCCTTTTAGAATAGATCCCTTTGCAGAAAGGAGGCAAAAGCAATTCAACAGAGTTGCCTCCCTTGAAAGTGTATCAGTTCCATATTCAGGGAAGTAAATCCATCAGAATTGTTTTTGTTCTTTTTTAAAAACTGGTCTACTCGATAAGGAAAGAATTAGCTCTCAAGGGGAACAAATTCTGTCGTTTCACTTTGGAGTGCTTTAACCCATTAAAGACTGAATAAACCCCCCCACACAATATATTGGAAGAGTTCAGTTTCGATTTTAGGTATGTCAGGCTATATGATGTAGACATTCCTAAAGAAAAGGGTTGAACTATTTGCAAACAGTGGAGACCCTGATCAGACGCCGCAGAATGTCTGATCTGGGTCTGCAATGTTTGCCAGTTACCCGCTTAGGGGTCTCCAGACAGTGGGTTAAAAGAAAGGAAAACTAACGTGTGTATCCTGTTCCTTCAAAGGTACCACCATTTTGTGAAGGGAGACAGCTTTTGCAGACAGATGTAATCTCCGTAGTCTTAGCTTCAGATCAGAGGAATTTCTAGATAAACATTTTTCCACGAAAATGTATGTTGTGTGGTACTCATTAGAATAGGTGTCATGGCTCAGTGGTAAAATACGACTGGTGATAGGAGCTTGTGGGTTCGATTCCCACTGAGTCAGGCGATCTTTTAGGGAGCTATACCAAGATTTTTCTAATTATATGTAAATCCCCGATATAAGTTTCAGTAAACTTTACCCTTCATAAACAGACCTTCTGGTTCGTATATTAAGCAGAGAATTACACTATAAGCCAGTGACCATTTTTCTTGACAAAACAGCAATTGAAATTTAAATATAAATACACAATCTAACAAGGTGTTAGAGAACTTCATATCACTGATTGATTGATTGATCGATTAATTGATTGACTGAATTGCAAACACGATGCGCAGCACAAAAAGAACATTATATTCTACACAATGTGACAGGCTCGATGGTTTGTTGATAGCTGACAGTTATAAATATACCTGAATAAGCAACAAAGTATACAAAGACCTATCAGCTACACTGTTACCCAGTGTATCAGTCAGTAACCCTGGGTACAGTGGTCTGTCACATGGAGAGTATACCGGAATATGGGTTAGCAACAGAGTAAACCAAGATCGGCAAACTACACTATACATCGTTTGTATCAGTCAGTAAACCAGGGTATAGTGGCCTGTCACCTAAAGTGTATACCGTAATATCAGTCGGAGACAAAGTATACAAAGACCTGTCAGCTACACTGTACACCAAAGTATCAGTCTGTAACTTAGGGTATAGCAACCCGTTACCTGGACCAGAGTGTCGGTCAGCGACAAAGTATAATAAGATCTGTAAGTTACACTCTACCCAGGAATAGCCGCCTGTTACCTGGAGTACATACCCGAATACCGGTCAGCGACAAAGTATACGAATACCTATCAGCTACACTGTTACCCAATATATTAGTCTGTAACCTGGGGTATAGTGGCCTGTCACCTGGAGTGTATACTGGAATATTGGTCAGCGACAAAGTATATGAAGACCTGTAAGCTATACGGCTCCCAGTAACCCGGTGTGTAGCGGCCTGTCACCTAAAGTGTAAATCAGCGAATGTCGGTCAGCGACAAAGTATACTACGAAACATTCAGGGTGACAGGCTGTTATATCCCGGGTTACTGACTGATACACCAGGGAACAGTGTAGCTGACAGGTCTTCGTATACTTTGTCGCTGACTGATATATCTATACACTCCAAGTGTATACCCTAGGTTACTGACTGATACATCGGGGTACAGTGTAGCTGGCAGGACTTCATATACTTTGTTGCTGACTAATATTTGGGTGTACACTTCAAGTGACAGGCCACTATATCCTCTGTTACTGACTAACACCGGGGTACAGTGTAGCTGACAGGTCTTCGTATACTTTGTCGTGATCAGTATTTGGGTATGTACTCCAGGTGACAGCTAGGCAGCTATACCTGGGTAGAGTGTAGCTTACAGATCTTATTATACTTTTTCGCTGAGCGACATTCTGGTCAAGGTGAGAGGCTGCTAGGGTTAGACTGATATATCCTGTGTTACTGACTGACACCGGGGTACAGTGTAGCTGACAGGTCTTCGTATACTTTGTCGCTGACCAGTATTTGGGTATGTACTCCAGGTGACAGCTAGGCAGCTATACCTGGGTAGAGTAGCTTACAGATCTTATTATACTTTGTCGCTGACAGACATTCTGATCCAAGTGAGAGGCTGCTATACCCTAAGTTACAGACTGATACTTTGGTGTACAGTGTAGCAGACAGGTCTTTGTATACTTTGTCTCTGACTGATATTTAGGGTATACACTTTAGATGACAGGCTGCTATACCCTGGGTTACTGACTGATACATTGATTTACAGTGTAGCTTACGGGTCTTTGTTTACTCTGTTGCTGACCAATATTCCGGTATACTCTCCATGTGACAGACCACTCTACCCTGGGCTACTGACTGATACACTGGGTAACAGAGTAGCTGACAGGTCTTTGTATACTTTTTGGCTTATTCAGGTATATTTATAACTGTCAACTATCAACAAACCATTAATCTCGACCCTGTCACATTGAGTAGAACATAATGTACTTTTTATGCTGCGCATCATGTTCGCAAACAATCAATCAATCAATGATCTAAAGCTCTCTAGTACCATGTTAGAGTGTGTGTTTATTTTTAAATTTTCAATTGCTGTTTTGTCAACAAAAATGCCAGTCACTGGATTATAGTGTAATTATCTGCTAAATATATGAACGTCTGTTTATAAAGGGTAAAGTTTACTGGAACTTATATCGGGGATTTAAATATTTATTCTATTATCTCATAGAGTGAAAATATAGACTTTCCAAACAATTCTAAACGGCAGGTATATATAAATTGAGTGATGTCGGGATTTAGTCATCAGTAACAATAATCTTGCACTTGTTTTACCCGGAGCTCCTGGTGATTATTGCAAGGATAAAAGTAAGAAAATAAACCCACTGATCGGTATTATTTTATTCCCATCTAAACTATTTGCTTAAAAGTATTCCCATTGTTGATTTTAATGTAAAATCTTGAAACTAATTCATCTTTAGTCAAACAAAAAGCGGTCATCACAACACTATCAGTATTGGTTTTTCTACTTTCGTTTCAACCGGATGTCACGTTGCGCGCAAGGCATTATGGTCTTCTGGGATAAAGTGAATTGAATTTAGTAGGAATTCACTGCAAACAGGGGAGGGATGTGTTAAATTGAGAATATGGACAAAGTTGAAGTTAAAGCAGTCATAAAGTAATTCTGTAAGAAGTGTATGTCCCCGAAGCAAATTCGTGATGACATCATTAAAACCCAAAGTTTTTGCGTTAAAGTTTATAAGACCTCATATTTTGAAGACCCTTTGATGGATTTCATTCATATTTGGCATGATGGTAGATAAAGGTCTAAAGTTTTTATAAGCACCATCCACACCCCAGGGGTAACCTTGGGGTCAAGGTCACCGACTTAGAATTTTCATAAAAAAAGTCAAAGTTTTTTGTGTTTAAGTTTATATAGCTATATCATCAAGACCCTTGAGGAATTTCATTTATATTTTACATGTTGGTAGATATCGGCCTAGAGACTTACTCAGCATGATCCCCACCCAGGGTGTGACCGAGGTCAAGATCACAAACTTAGAATTTTCATATAAAAGTTAAAATTTTTGCGTTTAAGTTTATATAGCCATATCATCAGGACATTTTGTTAAATTTAATTATCCCCTAACTGAAAAGTTGAGTGGATATAGTTATCAGCAAGGAATCTGTCTGTCTGTCCGTCCATCCGTTGAAGCATTATTCGTTCATACTTTATTTTTGTCTTAGGGTCAAAGTTTTTACGTTAAAGTTTATAAGACCTTATATTATTAAGACCCTTTGATAGATTTCATTCATATTTGGCCTGATGGTAGATATAGAGCTTAAGTTTTTATCAGCACCAACCCTATCCTGTTGGATAACCTTGGGGTCAAGGTCACGGACTTAGAATTTTCATAAATAAGTCAAAATTTTTGTGTTTATGTTTATATAGCTATACGAGGGTAGTTCAATAAGTTCGTAGAACTCGGTATTTTTCTGTACAATTCAAGATTTCTTTTTTCATTTTTGTGCAGTGTAAACCTTTGTCAGTTGAATGATAACAGCCGTTCAGTCAACACATACATTTTTTGCTCTTACTTTTTGTTTGAAAACCTATACCCATAGGCAAAAATGGAAAGTCAGAATATTGAGTTCAGAGCAGTCATAAAGTTCCTCACTAAGGAGGATGCAAAGACCAAAGAAATCCATTGTATGGTGATAGTAGCCCAAAGTATTCCACAGTGGCAAAGTGGTCAGCAGAACTTAAACGTGGGCGAGACTCCTTAGAAGATGACCCAAGGCCAGGTCGCCCTGCTGATGTCATCAGCCAGGAGATGATCGACCGTGTTGAGAGACTTGTGCTAAACAATCGCCGAATCAAAGTTGCCGAACTTGCTTCAGAATGTGGTATTTCTAATGGAAGTGTTTACACTATAATCCATGAACATTTAGGCATGTCAAAAGTATCTGCCAGGTGAGTACCCAGAAACCTGAACATGCAAGATCGTCAGCAAAGGGTGGAGTCAAGTCAAGAACTTCTGGAAGTGGGTAATGCCAATCCAGAAGACTTTCACATTCGTCTTGTAACAGGACATTCGTCTTGTAACAGGAGATGAAACTTGGCTTCACCACTGGGACCCAGATACTAAAAAAGAGTCCATGCAATGGAAGCACCCTGGCTCACCCCCACCTAAGAAATTTCGTACCCAACCATCAGCCAGCAAGGTAATGGCCACGGTGTTTTGGGACTCCAAAGGGATTATATTGATAGATTACAAGCCTGCTGGTACTTCAAATACTGGAGAATACTATGCCAATGTCATTAAACAATTTAGGGTTGCTATTAAAGAAAAACGAAGGGGAAAGCTAGCTGCTGGTGTCCTTTTGCGTAATAATGTCCCTTGTACAAGTCCAGAGTTGCACAAGCGGCTATTCGTGAGTGCAAGTTCAAGCAGTTAAATCACCCACCATACAGTCCAGACCTGGCCCCAAGTGATTATTATCTGTTTCGAAATTTGAAGTCCCACTTGCGTGGAACGAGATTTCGGGATGATGATGAGCTCAAGGCTGCCACAGAGACTTGGTTTGAGGACCAAGACGACTTTTATTTCAAAGGCATAGACTGCTTAAAGGAAAAGTGGGCCAAATGCATTGAAGTAAAGGGGGATTATATTGAAAAATAATGTTGAAACCATCTTCCAATCTGTGAGTTAAACCCCGAGTTCTACAAACTTATTGAACGCCCCTCGTACCATCAAGACCCTTTGAGGAATTTCATTTATATTTTACATGTTGGTAGATATAGGTCTAGAGTTTTACTCAGCATCATCCCCGCCCCGGGTAATGACCTTGAGGTCAAGGTCACAGACTTAGAAATTTCATATGAAAGTAAAAAAAAAATTGCATCTAAGTTTAGCTATACCATCAAGACCTTTTGTTGAATTTCATTATCCTCCTACCGAGAGGTTTAGGAGATATAGCTATCAGCATGGAATCCATCCATCCATCTATCTGTCCATAAACGCATTATTGTGCATCCCATAACTCCTAACTACCCTTTGAGCTATTTTCAGGAAACTGTCAGGTTGTAGAGGGCATTTGGTAGGGGTGTCAAGTACAAGAAAGACAACTCTGACTTGGTCCGTGAGTTATCTTCCTTGTCTGCAGAACTGTAAAAAAAATTTGTGCGAACCATAACTTTAAAACACGTTAAGATATTTTCATGATACTTCACCAGTATGTAGAGGACATTAAGTAGGCATATCACATTCAAGAATGACACGCTGTCTTCATTCTGCAGTTTTCTCCCTTGGTTATTTAAATCTTGTGTGGGCAATAACTCTAAAAATTCTTTCAGATATTTTTGTGATACTTTACTGATATGCAGAGGACATTGAGTAGGCATGTCACCTTAAAATTTTCATTAAAATTTATATAGCTATATTATGAAGACCCTTTCGTTGGTTTCATTAATATTAAGCATGATGGTATATATAGGTCTAAAGTTTTTCTTGGCACCATCCCCAAGCTGGGGCATGGCTTTTACATCAAGTTCACAGACATTTCATACAAATTTCATTTTTGCTTATATTATTAAGACTGATTGAATTCACTGGTGATAGTTATAGGGCTAAAGTTTTATTTAGCTCAATCCCTGCACCAGTGCCTGACCTTTGAGGTCAAGGGCTTCATATTATGTGTGATTGAATTTTTTCAATGTTATAACATATAGCATACAACTGCCATCTCCAGAGTCAAAGCTACATACTTTGTGCTCTTTAAAAAGTGGTGGTAGCGCTGGTCGGGGGTATACGTGCCCCACTGGGCACTTTGTCTAGTTGCAAGTGTGTGCTTATCAGTTATGTAACATGGTCTTCATTTGCGTTCCAATGCAACAATGGATAGGGTTAAATTAAGACATTTGGATGAATGTGGTATTTATAATTTGTAAATCTGCTTGTGTAAGATTTTTACCAACATTTAAAATAAACAGTTCCTTGGTAGGTGTGATACAAGGGACGATCAAAACGTTCATGTCCCCTGTACTGTGGGAATGACCAAGAGCAGAAATTGTGCCATTATTTCTCAATTTGATCTCCCTTTGCCTTGATGCACTTTCTCCAATGCTGTTCCAGATTGCATATCCCTTCAAAGTAGAAGCCTTCTTTCTGGTTGCCCAAGTACTTATCAACAGCATCTGTGATGCCTTCATTGCTTCCAAAATTCCTACCATGAAGGTTATTTTTCATATTTGGAAACAGAAATCCAAAGGGGAAAAATCTAGAATAGAATTCCTTCCTTCCTTTCTTAACCCTTGTCCTGCTGAACCTGGATATGCCCTGCCATTACAAACAATGTAGATCAAGATCAGTTGGCTTCTACAGAAGCCAGCTGGTCTAGATCTACACTGTTTGTCATTAAATATGTGAAATTGTATCAGCAACCTGGATCAAGTTATCTGATTGGCTAAAAATTAGAAGTGGGTGTGGTATCTTAATTTATTCAGCATGACAAGGGTTAATTATCATTTATCTTTATTTGTATGTTGGTATTTTTTAGTTTTTGTTTTGTCTTCTTTTCTATTTCAGAAAACAAAGTCATTCCCTTTCATATCTTGAATCTATTTGTTGATATGCTAATAGGCCAGATTCTAGTCAGTTTTAACTGCTGTGATTACCCTAATGTGTTAGGGCAGTCCAACTTGAACCAACGTAATGGCCTAGATCAGAATGCAAGGTCTTTTTTGGTCTGCACTGTTTGCCATTATCCTGCATTTTTTGGGTGCATCAGTAAGTGGTGGGATCGACTGCTTAGTTTTAGGATGGGTATGATTGATATGTCCTAGTATTTGGTGTGATTAGGGTAGGTTGATGCTGATAAAAATATTACAAACTTCAATAATATATCAGATCCTATCGTGTTAGAGATGGGAAAGATTACACATTTAGTCCGAATATTAAAATATCTCAGATAGGATAGGACAATTGTATATTCTATTCATTTAACTCTTTCCCCGCTAGTGGCCACTTTTGTCATCTGCTGATAACCTTTGCAAACAGTTTGGACCCAGATAAGGCCCAACAAAACATCTGGCCTGATCTGGATCCAAACTGTTTGACACTGATTGTATTCCTGAAAGACTTTTTTCAAAAAGTTAATTTTAAAAAAAAATCCACAGACAACAAAAAAGCATGCAAAATTACCCAGCATGCAAAGAGTTAATCAGTTTGCCAAGTTAATTAAATCTCAATTCCATACCAAGTTACTGTAGGATACAGAGACTAAAGGTTTTCCAAACTGTACTGGCTGCCATACCCATAAGTTTCATTCTTTAAAAATGTTACCATGTAAGCTTGCTCAGAACAAATAGTCTCAAGTGAGCTACACAGGATCATTGGTCCTCTGGTTTGTGAAAATTAGGTCACATTCTCAAATCAGTCTGCAGACATCATCACATGGTGAGCCTAGGTCATTCTGCAAGCTTTTCAGCACTATAGTGCAATATACATCAATGTTGGATCCCTACATGAAAGAAGATACATGGTAAATGTCCTAAATTTTCGCACACCAAAGCCTCTTACAAAATGAATATGCAAACAGTGCAGACCCAGAAATTCTGAAGGAGCAGTCTGATTAGGCTCTACACTGCCATTCTGCTAAGTATTTACAGAAATAACTACATGAAAAGCAGAATTTAGACCAAAAAAGTATGGAATGCTTGAAATTCAGGACATTTACTGTACAGTTGAAAAGGTCCATTTACGAAGGGCAATGATTACCATATTTACCTTCAAGTTGAGTTTTTAGACAAAGATTGCAGACCTAAATCAAATGCTACTTTATGCAGCATCTGATTAGGGTCTACTCTGTCACTCATCTAGCAGTTTTGAGACATGTCAGCCGGTAGTAAAATAGTTTTCTTGAATTTTAGGACAGATATAGTAAAGAGCTAAGTGTCCCAATATTTAGGGTAAAAATGGTGTAGACAGAACCCCCAATTCAACTAGATCTTGTTAGCTGGAAGAATGAGAGTTCTAAGACATAATCTGGTCAGTTTACCGAAACACACTTTTCCTGAGCAGGCTTAGTCCTTCGAGCGGTTAACCAGTACTGGTGCACAATCTTTCCCAGAAAGTGACAACTTCTGGAGAGAATGACTGTAGAAAATATTTCATGATCAGTCCTCAAGAAAGAATGTTGCCAGACATGGTGGGGATTGGACATGGTGGGGATTGAACCGGTGAGCATCACACTGAGGCAGGCATCTACTAATCTGGATTTGAGGGATAAAATATCTACATCTGTCAAAAGTATAAGTATATTATTGCCCATAATAAGCAACTAGTGAGATTAGATGTCATTTCAAACGTGTAAACAAGAATTGTATCCAAAGATGTTATTGGATGAGTAAAATAGTATAAATTACCCTAGTCCTGCTGACCCCAGATATACCCTGCCTTTACAAACAGTGTAGATCCAGATCAGTTGGCTTCAAAGAAGCCAACTGATCTGAATCTGCACTGTTTGCCATTAAGTATGTAAATTTATAGCAACAATCTGGATCAAATTATCTGATTGGCTGAAAATTAGAAGTGGGTGTGGCATCTTAATTTATTCAGCAGGTCAAGGGTTAACAATTAAATAATAAACAGTTTAATTAAAAATACGCAAGTCTACATTCTTAAGAGGACTGGATATATTTGGTATATTTTTCACAAGGGAGACAACTTTTGTGAGTTCCAGTTTACTTTCCTGCACATCAGTTCCCTTCTAAAAAGGGGTCTACCCTAAAATGAAAGAATTTACTCCCACATGGAGCATATATTTTTTTTGATCAGACCCCTTTTCAGAAGGAAAGCAAAATCAATTTTGACAGTTATCTCCTCTGAAAGTGTATCCATGACCCCTTAAGTATAGCTTGAGATATAATAGCTTTTGAAGTGACAATGAAAAAGACCAGTTCAGCAAGGAAATTTTCACAGCCTCCAACTGAGCAATTGATAACTTTATAAACACTTATTGCATACATAAAAGTGTTTAAAACCATTTCCTTGAAATTAAGTTCCCTGTCTAGTGCTTTTCAAAGCAGGTGTACACATTTGGGTTTATATGAGCCCACTCAAGTGAAAATGCGTCTTTGAGGAATTTGGGGAGAGCAAAGGCCCAGATCAGACTGCACATTTGCAGTCTGATCTGGGCCTTCTCTGCAAACAGAATCATGGAATACTATAGAATGTTTCAATGGAGAGCAAATGCCTGATGAAATTTTGCACATGTGCAGGATGATGTGACATTTTGCACATGCTTGAAGGGATTTTTCCCTTGACATTTGGTACTTTGACTACAGGTCTGGCACTAGTTATAGAAATTCCTGTAATTACTAGAACAGAACAGTTTTCTGTTGGCTGCAATGAAGTATTAATGGTGATATAGGAAAAAAAGGAAGTATCATTTTTCAACTGGTACCATAATTAACATAAATATTGGCATGTCTTAACTGCTTACCATACTTGTCCTAAAATTTTAACAAGTATCTAAAAACTGCTAGATAAGTGGCAAATAGTGTAGACCCTGCCTGCATTCTGCCACAACTGATCTGGGTCTACACTATTTGCTCAGGCCTGACTGTCCCAGTTCTTGGATAAAATACAGTATACTAAAGAAAAATAGGTGAACTGTTAACCCTTTACCACTCTCGGGGCTAATTCAGCAGATGACAAAATGATAATATTTTTTCTTACTTTTCTCTGGAAATAGGCCTTGACATTTCATGCAAATTGTCTCGGAGACAGTTTGCATGTAATGTCAGTCTGTTTTCTGTGGAAAATAAGAAAAATATTTAAAAATGTTGTTTGCTGAAACTTACACAGCATGGTAAGCATTAAGATTATAATAATATTCAGTGTCAGAAACAATAATTTGTATTGCATCATTATTGCTCAAAATATTTACTGTTGTTATGTGATATTACACAGGTGAACCTAATGTTTGTTCTTGTTACTGATAGATAAGATCAAGTTTGTAATTTGACAGGGCACTTAACCCTTAAAGTGATACTCAAAATTGCAGCAGATGACATTTTGAATTTTTGTATTTTTCAGAAAAAATAAGGCTTGCTATTTCATGGCCTAACATGTTTCACATGAAATGCCAAGTCTTATTTTCTCTAAAAAATAAAATGCTGTTGACTACAATTTGTCTAATTGCTTAGCATTACAGCAGATGACATTTTGAAATACTTTTTCTAAGAAAATAGGTTTTGACATTTCATACAAATTGTCTCTGTAGGAGACAATTTGCATGAAGTATCAGACCCTATTTTCTGGGGAAAAAAAAATATCAATTTGTCTGCTGAGTGGTAAAGGTTAAGCAAACTTCAAGGTAAAACTTGTAAACCTTGAACAAACTACATTACACTATACTGTAATACGTTCATTGCTCTAGATATAGCAATTTTATAATGTGATGTATCAATTTCATGTTGATTTATTTTGTCTTTCTCCATGAAAATAATATTGTAGGTATTCATTAGAATGATCTCTGTGAGGCAGTTTTAATGAATGGACCCACAAGGTAGAAATAAAAATATTTTGCTATTGAGTGATGAGATTTATAACCCAAGTAGATATTTTGGCCAAGCCAAATGAAAATGTGATCTTGAAACAAAGCCCAAGATTGACCTGAACAACCACTCAGCCTGATTGGGTACAGTTTGTGGTGATAAATCCTGCAGTGTCCATTGATTCTGTAAAATTGTCATAAGACTGATCTGGGTATTCACTTTCAGACCATGCTACATGTATATGACATTTTTACTTGGTAAGGCCAACAAGCCAACTTGTACTTCTTAGAACAGGCTATAAATAAATCTAAAATATATAATGTACTTTACCACCTTGTCTTCCAGGAAGTGGAATTTAAAAGGTGCAGTTTGAACTTATACTTTTAAACAAGTATACATTAGAAAAGTTTTTTTTTTTTTTTTTTTTTTTTTTTGTAAAAATGTTGTTTTATTCTGCGGTTAATGCTGACGATATAAACAAACATATCTCTAAAAATGAAAAATAAAACAGAATTGATATTCGCTGCGTATATCTAGACCATGGTTTCGCTTAACAGTTCTTTAAAGAACATATATTTGATAAATGCGGTCTGTTCTTTAAAGTTTATGCTAGTTTAAAAGCTAATAGCTAATGATAGCATGAGTTCCAATCACCACAACATATTATGACTATCGAATTTTGTTTTATAACAGCATTGGCTTCTTGTCTATCCTTACCCAATGCTAAATTATTGATATAAAACGTTTAATGTTATATTCCACGCCTTATAACTATTTCCAAGATTTAAAGCGATACATTAGAAAAGTTACCTTATATCCACATAAGTTTATAGGGGGTCGTTATCGGCCCGTCAGGATAGCTGATGGGCTGATGACGGCCTGCTGTAGATTTATAAAGAATGCTGACTGGGGTATCTGTATTTACCCTTAGTATTTATTCAGACACTGAAATATTCAGTCACCATAACTCTTTAGCATATATTTCCTAAAATTTGAACAAATGAATTATCCTAGATGTCAATTCATCTGAAATATTGTAAACAGTGTAGACCCTGATCAGTTGCCACATTCTGCACATCTGATTCTACACTCTTAGCTGGGTGCTGTCTGGGAATGGCTGAAGGAACATCCAATTCCCAAGGAAAGCTTTGGATTTGTAACCACAAAATGGCCCAATGAGATGTGATTCCCAAGGAAAATCTTTGTATGCATAACCCTAGAATGGCCCAGACAGACATTTGATTCCCAAGAAAAACCTTTCCATGCATAAGGCCAGAATGGCCCAAGGAGACATTGATTCCCAAGGAAAACTTCTGCATCCATAATCATAGAATGGCCCTGACAGACATTTGATTCCCAAGGAAAACCTTTGCATGCATAGCCCCAGAATGGCCCAAGGAGACATTTGATTCCCAAGGAAAACCTTTGCATGCATAGCCCCAGAATGGCCCAAGGAGACATTTGATTTCCAAGGAAAACCTTTGCATGCATAGCCTCAGAATGGCCCAAGCAGACATCTAATTCTCAAAGAAAACCTTTGTATACATTACCCGAGAATGGCCAAAAGAGATATCTGATTCCCAAAGAAAACCTTTGCATGCATAACCCCAGAATGGCCCAAGTTGACATCCAATTTCCAAGGAAAACCTTTGTATACATAGTCCCAGAGTGGCCAAGGAGGCTTCTGATTCCCAGTGAAAACCTTTGTATACATACCCCTTTGGCCCAGATAGACATTTGATTCCCAAAGAAAACTTTTGCATGCATAGTGCCAGAATGGCCCAAGAAGACATCTGATTCCCAATATAAACTTTTGCATGCATAAGTCCAGAACTGCACAAGGAGACATCTGATCTCTTAAAGAAAACCTTTGCATGCATAACCCCAGAATGGCCCAAGAAAACATCTGGTTCATAAGGAAAACCTTTGCATGTAAAACTCCAGAATGGCCCAAGGAGACATCTGATTCCAAGGGAAAAACTTTTGCATGCATAATCCCAGAATGGCCCAAGGAGACATCCAATTCCTGTGGAAAATCTTTGCATGCATAACCCCAAAATGGCCCCAGGAGACATCTGATTCCCAAGGAAACATTTGCATGCATAACCCAAGAATCTGATTCCCAAGGAATACCTTTGCATTGATAACCTCAGAATGGCCCAAGGAGACAACTGATTCGCAAGGAAAACTTTTGCATGCAGAACCCCAGAAGGGCCCAAAGAGACATCTTGTTTCCAAGGAAAACCTTTGCATGCATAAACCTAGAATTACCCAAGGAGAACTGATTACAATTTCCAAAGGAAAATCTTTGCATGCATAACCCCAGAATGGCCCAAGGAAACAACCAATTTCCAAGAACTTTTTTAAAGTTTCAAATCGGAATTTTGTATTTTCTTGCTGAAATAGTTCTATACTATAGCCATGTTGTGGTGTTTGGGCCACATTTTACTAGAGTGAAGGATTCCAGTTCAAGGAAAGTTCTTGTGCCTCATAGTATTTTTTAAGTAAATGGATTCAAATTCTATGATTTTTATTTTCACATGTATACATCTCAGAAGCAGGGCCAAGTATATCACGTGTCAGATTCTCGCACTCAGTCTTTGTAATTCAAAAACATTCATGCCAGGTTTTAATCAAATAAATATCGCTTCGAACCTTGGTTTCTTTTTACATGTACAAAGCCTCAGGACAGGCTACATTAATTTTGTCCCAAAGTGAGAAATTCTGATCTTAAGGCTCTTAAAGTTACTTTCTGGTGATGATAGCTAACAAATAATATTGGATTATTGTGTTTTCTGACTTTTCCTTCAGCAAGTGGCCTTGAGCGTTATTATTAAATCTTCTGCCCACGAGTGAGAGGTTTTCTGCCGATGGGTGAGAGCGAGTGTGATAATAGTGGTGTATGTGTGTGTGTACGTGTGTGTGTGTGTGTGTGTGAGTGTGTGTGTGTGTGTGTAGAGTATGTATGGGGTGCAGGGCCTGAGTGAGGGATCAAAATGGGGTATATTTGAGGGTGGGGTTGGGATTTTTTTATACACTATTTGATCAGGTATGTCTATCCAACTATTTAGGGTAAATATGACAATATGATCAGCTCTTGCTGTTTGCATGAACAACTTGCAGATTATGAGAAACCTCTAATCCCTAAATATTCAGAAAGGCCTAGCAGTGTAGATCTAGATCAAATGGCTTGCTAGGACTGTTTGCCATTCTGCTTTTAAGATACATTAACAGTTTGTTTGTGTTGCAGTTTTACAGCCCAGCCAACCCATTAGGGTCATGTCAAGCACAGTCAGTTTACTGAATCACACTTTTCCTGAGTGGGCTCAGTCAACTAAGCAGTTAACCAGTATTTGTGCCCATCTTTTATAAGTTATTGGTAGTACAATGGATTTATTAGAATTTTATTATAGTTATGGTAAGGAGTTGAGGTGTCTGAATAATTTAGGGTAAATATGGTACAGTACTTGTAGTCTTACATGTCTATCATTTCTATGGTGTCAACACAGGACCTGCCGGCCTCGGTGGCTCAGTTGGATGCGCCGTCCGACTGGAGACCAGGAGGTCGCGGGTTCAACCCCCGCCGAGGTCGGAACATTCTTTCGTGGAGATTGATCATGAAATATTTTCTACTGTCATTCTCTCCCTTCCGCTGATTCAAGAAGGGCAGTCGTCAGTTTCTGGCGAAAGAATGTGCACAATACTGGTTAACCGCTTAGAGGACTAAGCCTGCCCAGTAAACGTGTGGTTAGGTAAACTGACCGCGCTCAACATGACCCCATTGGGTTGACTGGGCCGTAAAACCTCAACACAAACAAACAACACAGGACCTGACACAGGACATCACTGCAAATTACATCTATACAGGATTTATACATTTAGGACTGACCAAAATTCCTAACATTTCCCTGACGTAAAGAAATTTCCCTGACAATATATAAGCTGGGAATTTTATGAATTTAGGAAGAAAAATACATCAGGACCAAACATCCTAACTTCATCATGCTGAAATGTATAATTCCCTGACATTTTTGTGAAATTTCATTTTTCCCTGACACATCATAGAATTCCCAGACCTTGAAAAAAATTACTTTCTTTGACGTGTATGAATCCCACTATAAAGCAGGTTTTTCTGTAAACTTATGTATAAATATACACAACTCAGAATTTTCTTAGAAAAATGATCATATAAATTTAAAGACGACAAAAGAATGTTTTTCTGCTAATGTGACTACATAATTCATGCAAATGATTTAGCGGCAGTCAATCCTTATTTCAGTGAACAATGTCTTACCTTATTGAACAAAGGTATGATTTGTTAGTAATAATTTGTGTGATTTCAAACAGGCCTGGCATTACTGGCCAATCAAAAGAACTACTTTTTATGTACACTTCTCTCAGATAATACTTTATTCACCCTATAATATTGAGTCACCTTAAATTCCATATTCAACAAAAATAGATTTTTTTATGCAAGAAAGGTTTAATAAAATTATTGATTGAGTGTGTTGGGGTTGAATTACACGTCAACCCTTGTTGGCTCCTTTTGTGTCGTTCCCAGAGAAAGGGAGAAAAGAGATAGTAGGAGATGAAAGAGAGGGGCAGGGAAGAAAGAGGAACAGGAATGAAAGTGAAGAAATGGAAGAAATAAAAACCTCCCCCCTCTACTCTAACCTGCTATAAGAATAGCAGGCCTTGCCAAATTGTAAGCCAATATCAGTTGGATGCCCTGGTGACTTAAGATACACGACACCTTCGCCATACCCAACCACCCTGCCTAATAAAGTGATATTAGTATTAATACGATCATAAAATGTGGCATCTGACAGCTTGTAAAATTTCAGTTAGTCTCTCATTTTTAAACTTGATCAAAAGTGAGATGATTTTTATCATATCTCTGAATTAATACTGGCTACATTAATTTGAGATACCATAAAAAAAAAAAAAAAAAATTTCAAGAACGAGAGACTGACGTTTTACAGGCTGTCAGATGCCACATTTTATTATTGAATTAATACCATATATTAAATTTATCAAACCTTTCTTGGATAATAAAATGTCTACTTTGGAGGAATATGGAGCTTTTAACTCCTTACCATACTTGTCCAAAAATTTGAAAAATATTTTACAACCTGTTTGTGTTTCTAAAACCTGCTAGTAGAATGCCAAACAATACAGACCTGTATCAAATTCTGCATTCAGCATCTTATCTAGGTCTACACTGTTTGCTCAGGTTTGTCTGTTCCAAGACTTCGGGTAAATGCAGATTGAATAAAGGCTTTCTTGTCACAAACATGTTTAGAAACTACTGGATGATTGGCATAAGATACCAATGGAGCCTAAGCCGATGCCAAGTTCTTGGGGTCTTTACTGTTTTCTCAGGCCAGTCTATCCTAATTTGGATTGTGTTGGGGTTTAACAACTCATCAACCCTTGTGGGTCATTTTGTGTTGTCTCCCAGAGAAAGGTTGAGAGATAGAAGAGAGAGATAATACAGGGGATGAAAGAGAGGGAAGGGGAAGAAACAGAATAAATAAAAACATTTCCCCTCTACCCTTACCTGCTACAAGGATAGCAGGCTTTGCCCAAATGGAAGCCAATATCAGTTGGACACCCCAGTGACGTAAGATACCCGACACCTTCACTACACCCAACCTAATTCTTAGGATAAATACAACAGGAGTAAACATTTTCTTTTAGTCAACAGAATTATGATCTAACTTTACCGCTCTCTGTTCTAATTCAGACAACTCAAATGATATTTTTCTTCCCTTTCTTCCCCAGAAAACATTATTTGACACTTAATGTAGACAATTTGCATGAAATAGCAAAACCTGTTTTCAGAGGAAAATAAGAGAAATATTTCAATATATAGTCTGCTGAAATTATTCCCCAGCTTACTAAGCATTAACCTTTAAAGCGTCAAGCAAAATTTGTAGCAGACAACATTCCAATTTTTTTTTTTTTTATCAGAGAAAAACCAGTCTTTACATTTCATGTGAATCATCTGCCAAGCAGATGTTTCCCATGAAATTTCAAGACAGATTTTCTCTGAAAAATAAAGCAAATTTAGAATGGCCTCTGCTACAAATTTAGCGTCGTGCTTTAAGGGTTAAACATTTCTAGGAGATTGCCTTCAGGACAGATAAACATGAGTTTACATTACAGCATCTTCAGTCCAAATAAATAAACTCTTATTTATCCAAAATATTCTGACCAACATTTATTTACAATGAAAACACAAAACAAGCAGATAATTTTTATGCATATTTATTTTTAACTATGGCTGTTGTCATTATTCAAAGTAAATCAGATTTACTGATGAACCCCTTCAAAGAAATACATGTAATAAGCACAGGAAAAAGAGTCCTTATGTTGCAGGCAAAGAGTGAAGTTGGAGATCAGCATGCACTCCAGTCTGATCAGGGCCCACTCTGTTACAACAGATATCTACATCATCCATTGATTCTCTGTTGCTTAGCAAGGGAGGTCCATGAAAACATGTTGGAACTCCTATGAATCGCCTTGCCAAAGCACTCCTAATGTATACCCAAAACATACCTAAAACAATTGTCAGGGCCCAGTTGTTCAAAGCATGGTTACCTTAAGGAGCTCGTTTAAGTGGTCAAAATGTTAACTGATATCTATTTCACAGGCATTTTTGCTGAAAAAATGTGAGTAGCTTTTGCAAATGCATTTTTTCAGCAAAAAATATTAGCATATATGCCATACTTAAAAATTATAGTTTTATGATACATCATTAGTTTTGAACATCTGGACCCTGGATACCCACATTATCTAAAGCTTTTGGTCCCCATCACACTTTGTTTTGTGTTGAGGTTTTAAGGCCCGTTCAACCCAATGAGGTTATGTCGAGCGTGGTCAGTTAAGCTGACCACACGTTTACTGGGCAGGCTCAGTTCTCTATGTGGTTAACCAGTATTGTGCACATTCTTTCGCCAGATCAATCAGACTGCTGGCTGATCTAGACCTTCATTGCCACCATATACACTGTAAGATAAGGACCTATTTCTAGCATCAAATCCGGCTGATAAAAAATGCACCCAGGATAAACACCTGTAAGATCAGCCTGAAAATTCACAATCAGGTCTTCCTGGTCATTATTGTTAAGTATGGACTAACAAGATTTATGAGCAGACTGGTCTGCATCTACACTGGTCACATACCGTATACTGTCAAATTAATTTCTAAGAGAAGGGTTGTAATAACACAGCTCTAGATAAAGCACTTCCATTTGCTGATAAAGTATTTTCTTATTTCTCCACAAATCCTATGTTTGTGGGTACCAGTATGTACTAAACGGCTCACTGAAGCTCTTCTGAGTACCCACAAACAGACTTTTCTAGGATAAAGCACTTTTAATGAGTTGTTTTTTGTGGGGAGATAAGACAAGTACATGTATCTTGATATTCCTGCTTGTCTATATATAAGATACTGACTCTTACAATGACAAACAGATCCTATGCCACATGCAAAGAGTGAAGACGGAGATAAGCCTGCACACCTGTTCAAGCTGTTTACCAGTATTATATGACAGTGAAAGTACTAAGTCACTAGTGTGCCCTGGCAAGAAAGAACAGGTATACAGGTTCCCCCAAGACTGCAGCGGGTATCAGGCAGATGTTTTCTTGAAACAGCGGAGTTATCGAAGTGGGACTGGATACACTTGCTGATTTTTCTGCCATTTTTCAAGGGAGACAATTTTTGTGGCTTCCCTGTGTGTTTTCCTGCACACCAATCCCCTTCTGAAAGGAGTCTACTCACTGGGTACAAACTCCATTTAAAAAAGACTTCTTTTCAGAAGGCCACACAATTTTGACAGTTGCCTCCCGTCAGTGTATCTATTCCCCTTGCCCAAACAGGCAAAGAAAAATACCTCAAGGAAATTTTAGTGAGGATTTTGACGCATGATGTGTTCATGCTTTAGTCGGAGCTATTTAGAGGTAGAGAAACAAGTTTCTACCATTTAAATTTAATTTAATCTCTGAATAGCCCCTACAGCAAACATTATGACTTAAACAATGCTGAAAGCAAAAATGAGCAGATACACGTGTTTAACCTAAAAAAAAAAAAAAAAAAAAAAATGCCAGTCACATCAGCAACAGATAACCTTCTAGAATATTTTGAGAGACTAAGTTTTGACATTTTATGTGCATTGTCTGCTAGGTAGTCAGTTCACATGACCTGTCAAATTTAACCCTTGACAAGCTGAATAAATTAAGAAGCCACGCCCATTTTTAATTTTTAGCCACTCAGATTACTTGATCCAAGTTGCAGATATAAATTCACATACTAAATGACAAACAGTCCAGATGAGAAGCCAACTGATCTGGATCTCCACTGTTTGCAAAGGCAGGGTATATTTGGATTCTGCAGGACCAGGGTTAAGTAAGGAAAATTAAAATAAATATTGGTGCTTTAATGGTAAACTTTTCATGGAGTTTTAAATGAAAAAACCTTTTTGAGGGATTTTTTTTTCATCTGCTGTCATCTGCAGCTAGAACGATTTTGCTCAAGAAAGGACATTTTTGTTTCATACAGTTACAAGTAACTAATGCATAAAATAATAACCAAATCTAAAATGGCATCCAGTCTGGTCAATGCTGTTAACTTTCTGGCTACTGTAAACTACTGATGTCATCAGATTAAATGGATGTACAGGCTGATTTGGACCTTCATTGATCATTCATAAACTTTTTTATGGAACAGGAATTAACCCTTGTCCTACTGAACCCGGATATACCCTGCATTTGCAAACAGTGTAGATCCAAATCAGTTGGCTTCTGAAGAAGCCAACTGATCTGGATCTGCACTGTTTGCCATTAAGCATGTGAATTTACATCAACCATCTGGATCAAGTAATTTGATGGGCTTAAAATTAGAAGTGGGCATGGCATCTTAATTTATTCAGCATGACAAGGGTTAATACAAGCCTAACAAATAGCACACATTCACTGTGTGTTATACACACCTCCAAACACCAATGAAAACTTATAAATGATAAATTTTATTTATCATGTATACCATATTTTACCCTGAATGTTCGGACAATCTGACATCTTACCATACTTATCCTAAAATTAGAATAAATCTATTAAACTATTTCATGAAGGGTCTAAAATGCTGTAAAGTTAGGCAAAAAGTGCAGACTAAACTATTACTGTTCCTTTAAGAGCAGTTTCATTAGGCATCTGTCCGAACATTAAGAATAAACACTGTAAGCAGCCGTAAGAGAAAACCTGCAGTATACTGTACAAGCTGTCATGACAAAATCTGTCTTTCCTGGTACATGCAAACAGGACATGGTGAAAGCACGACCTGACTTCCATGTCTGATCATGGATCTAGATATTTTTCAACCAAATTATTAACATTAATTTAGAGGGCTAAGAAGACGAACTTATTGTCTGCTTAGCCTTTTTTTTTTTCTGAAAAAAAAAAAAAAAAAAAATGTGCATAAAAAAAACTGTCTGCTACAGCAGTGATATGCACTTCAAGGGGTAATGGTTTTCTTATTCATATAAAAATATGTTGTGGGTACTCATTAGATGTGACTTGGTCAGGAGTTTCAAATGAGTACCACAAGATGTTTCTGTTAAGAATGAGTATCCAGATAAATACCATATTTACCCATCTTTCCGAAAGTTCCTTTTTTGCATGGCTCTTTACACAGAAGTAAATTAGCAAACTTTTTTATGATTTAATGTAAAACCATTTGTGGTAAGTTGAGTAACTATATATACACAAAAACTTTCATTCTATTAATTGGTTTTAAAAAGTTTGAATATTTTCATTATTTTCCCATAGTAAAAATGGCTGCAAAATATGCAGAAATTGGTAGGGTAAGTAAACTTGAGGTCGATTTCCAAGTTTCCCTTGTTCAAAATTTCTGAAATTTTCACACTATTGTTATGGAACATCAATAATTTAAATAAATTAAATCCCTAAAGAAAGCAAAAAATGTTTTCTAATAATTTTTTTCGAAAATCTAGTTTACTATAGAAATTATATAGGTCAGATCCATTTTTGGCCATAAAATAAATTTTACGATAGATATTTGAAAACACAGAAGAGAAACAGAAAAGACAAATGGTTCCTGATAAGACATTGTCATTCAGATACCCATGTTTTGCCATTACTCAAGCTACACTGTTTGCCATTATCCAGCAGTGTTTAACCCTTAAACCGCCAATCACAACAATTGTTGTCTGCTTTGTAATCTGCTTGTGATTTAAAAAGTCATTTATGCAAACAGTGTGGGCCCAGATCAGACTGCTCCTCTGGATCCACACTGTTTGCCTGTATGCAAAAATAGGTATGAAAAGTTTGCAAGAATATTCAGCAGACAACATAAACAGACGACATTGTCAGATGCAGGTTTTCTTGGCGTTTTAAGGGTTAAGACATATCTAGACAGTGAAACAGACTTCTTCAAATTTGGTAAAGAGTTATGGTGTCTGCGGGTACATACGGTAGCTTTTCTGGTTTCTCAGTGAAAACATACATTGTATACAGTGGGTACTTAGAATCTAATGAGTACTCGTGGCATATTTTTTAGAAAATTAATGCAAACATTATCTTAACTGCTGTTATATCCAACTAGGACACCTGATCCAACTATTCAGTTATAAAATTCTACATACCGTTATAAGATTGGACACATGCCTAGCATGATGTGTAAAAATTCAGCAGATGACATTTTGAAATATTTCTAATTTTTCCCAGAAAATAGGTTTTGACATTTCATGCAAATTAATTATTGGAGACAATTTGCACGAAAGGCTAAAGCCTATTTTCTGGGGAAAAAAAATAAGAAAATATCATGGAAGAAAAACTTACAGCCCATACAATCCGCATTTACTGCATAAAGCAGGTTTTCTCATAAGGTGCCTTATTTTGTAAACTTGCAGCTCTCCTGACTAGAAGATTAAATAAAAATAAACGACAAAAGACTGAATATATTAAAACTGCCAATTAACATTTAAAGTACTAATCACAACTACAGCAGACAACAGTTTGTTTTTGTTTTTTGTATTTTTCAGAGAATTAAGGCTTGACATTTCATGTTAATTGACAGCTTTATTCTCTGAAAAATAATTTTTTTTTAGAATGTTGACCGCAACAATTTTGTTTAGCACTTTAAGCTTGGCTAAACAAGAATGTAACAAGCACTGTCACATGAGACGACCCACATGCCTAATTTTTTAACAATCCTAAGAATTAAAAATTTGGTAAACATTCAGGGCCTACAAGTTTAACACAAATTTTAGAATATTGATTGATGGGCAGTTTTGTGTTTTAAGCCTCTTTCATCCAGTATTTACGTCCAACTGGGTGAATGGAATAGTAATAAAGAAAGGAAAGGCTCTGACCAAGTCATAAGTTGAATTCTGTCTCCAGTAGGTTTGGAACCAAGGGCATCAGTGTTTGACATTGTGGAGGACTAACAACTTGGCGCAGTGGATGCTTCACGTGTTTTGAGCAACAGTTTCCCCTAAAAGACTAGTTTTCATTCATATTCAGCTGAAAAGTGATTCACTAAGCACAACACAGGCATGTGTACCAGTGTTCCAGAATGTGAATGCATTTTTAACCAAGAAAGTATTATAACTTGCGTTTTCTCCATAAAAACATGTTCTATGCATACTCCACAGAACCACGTCAATGAAGCAATACTACAGAGTACCTAAAACATGTTTTTGTTGAGAAATAAGATTGTAAAGTCTCATAAATGCCTGCATTTTAGTGATTTAAATCAGACAAAAAACATGTTCTGGTGTTCAATCCAACAACCAGGAAGTTTGATTTTTTTTATGTAGGTTTGAAATGGAATACTGACTACCAATAGCAACTCTAATTGTGTTGAATTTGAAAACAGCATTCCCTGGTGCTGTGTATTTTGTAGACAGAGCTCTAGAAATACTTTTTATTTCTCCAAGAAAATATGGGTATGAATTGGAAGCATCCTGATAAGGTGCTTCCTGACCAGTACCACAGCATAGATTTCAAGAAAGAAAAAAATATAAAACACTTGTTTGTTGAAAAGCTTTTTATCTGCAGTGTTTCGAATTTATGCTGTTTACATATAACACATATCGTCATCAGATGACATCTTGATATTCAGCAGTCTCTTCAACTGACCACAAATTTGTATTGACTTATTTTCTCAGAAAAAATGTTTTGATCATTCATGTAAATGATTTTTTTAAGGCACATTTTGCATAAAAAGTCAAAATAAAATTTCTGCATAAACATTTCAAGGCATTGCCTGCTGATTCATACCTCACAGGGCTTTCATTTCTTCAGTATGGTTATGTCATTATGGTATTCATTTGAATGGCAAACTTAGTTCGGGCTGGAGAATACACGTATGATCGTGCAAAATTTTGTTTTATGGCCCCATGTAACTTTATTGTAAATAATTTGTCTGGCTTTATCAGGAGCTTTTTTTTTTTTTTTTTTTCCGAATTCCTGTAATTTTGTCAAAAAATGTAGGTTCATAAAAATGGACTCTGCGTGAGTATAGTCAAGACTCCGTAGTAGTTAAAACTTCGGAAGGACAAAACAAAAAATTCTGGAGACAATCATTGTAGGCCTCAGAGTATAAAGTGAAACTTCCTCTTCCAAATCCTTAACTATGTTATAAATGAGGGTCTATCTATCCAAGATAAGACACTTTTTCAACATTTTTTTTTATTTTGCCATTTAAACTTTTGTTGTAGGTACTTCCTTATTTTCATAACATCATAAAAAAAATAAGAGATCAGGGCCTTGTTGTTCAAAACATCGTTAGCTTAAAGAGCTCGTTAAGGGTCATTTCGTTAAGTGTCTTAGCGGATTCATTATACAATATTCTGATATTATTTTGCTGAAAAAATGTGAGTAGCTTTTGCACTGCAGAAGCTACTCATATTTTTTCAGCAAAAAAAATTCAGCATATTTGCGTATGGCTTGATGTAAATTTTAACAAATAGTAAACTAATGATGTCGTTACCTCTGAACAACTGTGCCCAGAAAAACAACTTTCTGGATATTCCTCTACACCTATGATCCAGGTTTGCTACCTGTTGAGAAAATTAGTGTTTGGAATAATTTAGCTTCAAAGAAACCATATGTTTTTATTTGTACACCACATATGTATTATGACTTATAATCTATGAAATAGGCTTGTATGTATATTTAAATCTATGAAATAGGCTTGTATGTATATTTAACAACACTAGATTTTTACCATTTTAAATGGGCTGTGCCATGTGAAAATGTGCCTTCGGGCCTGATCATCCACACACTCTGATGAGGGCCTTCACTGTCTGCAAACAGAATCATTGGTCACTAAAGAATGTTTAAATGGAGAGCAAATGCCCGGATGAGACTTTGCACATGTATAGGATGATGTGAATCCACACATTTTTGTGCATCCTCGAACGCACTTTTTCACTTGACACGGACCAAATGAAATTTTGATTCATTTTGTCAGTAAATGTAGAAACAATTTATGCTTGCAGACCTCTCCCTAGGGTTTTGAAAACACGAGTTTTAGAGGCAATCCAGCCTGTAATTTAATGGCCTAGCATGCTATGGGCAAATTCGGCAGAGGACAAATTGATGTTTTCTACTTTTTTTTCAAGAAAATAGGATTTGATTTTTCATACAAATTGACTCCTAAGGTAACAAATTGCATGAAATGTCAAATCTTATTTTCTGGGAAAAATAAGTAAAATATTTCAAAGTGTCTTCTGCTGAAATTTTTACCCAGCATGCTAAGAGTTAATTACATGTAAATTGCCCTTAAAAGGCAGTGTCCCTGACTCTTAAATAGGACTCCATGTGGTAAGTGGGAGTTTTGAGACTGGAATCTGTTCAAAATGAGCATGTAGTTGAGTTTGATGCTTTGCACAATAGGCATATAGACACACATTGCAAGAATTAAACACGTAATAACTGATAGGTATATCTGAAACCACAGGATTTCCTACAGGACTGCATGTGCACCCAGTGAAGATTCAGATCAGTCTGCACATCTGATCTGTCTTCCCAGAGCTCTCTGTGGGTCGCCAAAGATCCAAACTATCTTCAGACAGATAGTAAAGACTCAGCAGAGGCTGATCCGAGTTTTTGCCAAGTGCACATACAATCTTGTAGGAAATGTTACCCTGTTCATTTGCTTTGGTCAAAATCTGAGACTTTCAACAGGGCCTGACAAATTCATTGCCTGGATGCCCAGGACAAGCATAAATTTGGTTTGGGCAAGTACACATGTAAATATCTGGTTTTCATTTTTCTGGTTGTGAAACTTGCATGTACAGCAAAAATGGTCTAAATACTTTTTAGGGGAAACTATCTATTCGCCGAGGAAATGAAAGAATTTTTCATTTGCCAAGCCATGCGCCCAAGTTACAAAAAAGGTGTAGTTGAAGCAATCTGATAATTCTGGGATACTTTTCTCCAGTTTTCCATACGTTGTGGGAACTTCTAATAAGCATCCTCAAAGTCAACAGATATTTTTATGAAGAAATAAAAAATATCCCAGAATTACCATCAAACACAGGATTGACCCTAAATATTGTGACACTTTAACGCCTTACTACAGCTGTCCTACAATTGGATCTAGTCCATATTATTAAATGCAGATATGTCTAAAATCTGCTGGGCTGAGTGACAAACAGTGCAGACTCTGATTAGATGCAAAGTTTTGTGGCATCTCATCTTGGTCTATACTGTCTGCTCAGACATATCTGTCCCAATACTTAGGGTTATTATGGTACTCCCTCTTAACCCTTAAAGCGCCAATCACATTTATTGTCATCTGCTTTGTCATCTGCTTGTGATTTTAAAAGTCATTTTTGCAAACAGTGTGGACCCAGATCAGACTGCTCCTCTAGGAGCAGTCTGATCTGGGTCCACACTGTTTGCCTATATGCAAAATGTAAGTTTGAAAAGTTTGCAAGAAGATGCAGCAGACGACATAAGCAGACGACATTTTCAGATGCAGATTTTCTTGGCGCTTTAAGGGTTAACAAGTCCTATGAGAAATAGATGTATATGAACTAACTGATTAGTTCAGAAGTCAGTTTTTGCTAAATCGTTCATTGTAAATTTGTAGTCTGTGATTTTCTAATAAGACAGGATTCAGCAGAGTTTCTGATTCTGTAATACGTTTCTTGAATCTTTCTCGATCTAAGGCAAATTGTTCCCAGGGCCCTTTCCTAGCTTCTTGATAAGCATCGTGCCATTCTGTGTTCTCAGATATAGGATGAACTATAACAAGGTCCTCATCACTTGCAAAATGAACCTGAAAAATACAAATATAAATTCACATATATAGTATGATAATAAATCTATAAAAATCAGTATACCATATTTACTACAAATATTGTGACACCTTAACTCCTTACCATACTTGTCCTATAATTTGAAAGAGTTCAATATACTACCTGTTGACCAGTCTAAAATATTCCTGGGTAAGTGGCAAAAAAAGTAGACCTTGATCAAATGCCACATCCTGTGGTGTCTGATCTGGGTCTACATTCTTTGAACAGGCCTGTCTGTCCCAATATTTAGGATTATTACGGTAGATAAGATACTTATTAACAGGAGACAAAAATAAAAACACACTATAGTATAACACATTTACCCTGAAGCATATCGAGGGTTGAGCGCAAGACTGGCGTAAGTCAGATGGTTATTTTTCCCCAAACCTAATCTCCTCACCATGAAGGCCTTATGAAGATTACAACATTTCTTTCTGTAAACAATGAAAATTTAGGTGCCATTGCTCGTATGAGCTGCCCCTAAACAAGGGTTTCAAAAATATGTTTGAGTTACTATAGTCTTGCGCTCAACCCTCGATATGCCGTAGGTACTCATTAGAAGTTCCTCCAAGCTTTCGTAGAGAAGTAAGCAATGGAAATTCTAGTGAGTACCCACAACATGTTTTAGTGGAGAAATAAGAAAAATATCACCACTTTGCAACTGAAAAAAAAAAACTTAAAAAAAAAAAAAAAAACAAAAAAAAAAACACACTAATAATTATTTGGAGCATATTACTGACGTGATAAGAACTTTATGTCAACCTGGAGATCCAACCAGGTTGACTGACTTCCAATGCGGATAAAATCAGTTTGTACCAGGTACAGTATGTACCTCAAGTCAGTACAAGTACCATATACTGTAATTATCATTGTTGGGAACATTATGCCCAAGAAACTGGGTTACATGCATCCCCGAAACAGGAGGTTCATTCATGTCTAATTATGTAAGCTTTTCTAATTGCATTCAACCAACATGACCAATTGAAAATACTTGAATTCTGATGCCAGTATTGTCACATTGACAACAACAGCTGCCCACTTTGCTTTTTGCTCCTTTCTGTGTAAGTTTTGTTTGTGCTTTATTTGACTCTGATGCAAGCTGAGCTTTCATGTATGCAACACATTTGAACCTAGGGTGAAGATTTGGCAAATTGGCACCAGTAATATCGAATTATCTTCACCCCAGTTTTTATTTCTGACTATTCTAAGGTGGTGTTTCTACTCAGTGTTTGTTGCAGGGCTTTTTTTTTTTCATGTTTTGTCTACTCCTGTTTGTTGTTATTTTTGGTGGATCCCAGTGCTCTAGATAAGTTTTTGGTACAATGAGTATTTCACCCCCTGCTTTTAATCTTAATACTTCAGGGGTCATCCTAGAGCTTTCAGAGAGGGAGAAGTTTTGCGACAATTTCAGGATTTCAGGGAGAAGTTTTGGTCCAAATTTTGAATTTCCCTATACATTCTATATATTTTCACTTCTCCCTCAGCTCAAGATAGAGAGAAGTCAGCCAGCTTAGGGAGACTATTTCTCCCAAATAGCCCTCTAGGATGACCCTTGTACTTAATTGCCCATTTGCAATGCTTAACTCTTAAAGCACCAAGCATTAAGTGTAGCATACAAAATTCGCAATTTTTTCACTGAAAATAAAGCTTGGCTTTTGATGTCTGCTACGCAGACAGTTCACATCAAATGCTAAGCTTTAAATATTTTCTCTGAAAAAAAAAGAAAATGCCTAGAAATGTATTTGTCATTAGTGTTTTAAGGGTTAAACCTTTTCTGATCTAGTGTACTGCTACTGCTCACAAAAGAATCTATGTGAATGAAATTGCTTTTTTATTGAAAAAGAGGTAAAGTTCACTGAAAACTTTTTTACCCTCTAAACTTGATTTCAATGCTGAAATCCAAAATTTCATTGAGTATTTTAATCCCCCCTCAACTTCAATTTCAATGTTGATTTTCAAAATTTCAATGCTGAAATACCCTTTACTCCCTCTTATCTAGAACTCTGGGATCCTGTTTGGCAATATGATCACCTTAATGTGGAAGAGGGTGCTGGTCCCTTTGTTTTGTTTATGACACATGTGCCATCTGTCATGGTTTGTTTACTTTTCCTCTCGGTGTCACTGTTTTGTGATTGTGGCTCTTCTTTGACATCTTCTAGATACATGTACTGTTAATGATCAGCAGTATGGCCTCAATACAAGAGATTATTAAGGCTGGCACAATAAATCGGATAATCGATTAATTGATTGATAAATTCCACAAAAATGATTATCATTACAGATTTGCTAATAATCAATCATTTAATTTCTGTATCTCTTACTTTACCGTATTTACCCTTAGTATTCAGACACCTCAACTCCTTATCATACTTAATCTAAAATTTGAACAAGTACAACTAACTACCCAATGTTGTGTCTAAAATAGCTGGATGAGTGGCAGTTTAGACCCTGATGAGACGGGTCTACACTGTTTGCTCAGGCCTGTCAGATCAAAAACATGCAGTAAAGCACAACATATGGTAAGAGTCATGGTCAGACAGACAGGTACAATTATGACCAAATCTTCGGTGATTACTAATCGATTATCGATCACAATGGCAGGACTGATAATCAATTATCTTTTCAGCTCTGATTAGCCAGCCTTAGAGATTATATTAACAATTATTACTGTAGAATTACATTATAATTTTGTATTGTAACTGCACACACTACACAGCTTCCAGAAAGTAAAATATAGAACTTGTACTGTGTTGTTTACTGAAATCCATACATGTAGGGCTTGACTTTATTCTTTATATAAATGTATATAAACTGAGAAAAAAATATTTTGGAGCAAAATGAGAAAATATTTTGGAGCAATTAAGCTAAGGGGAATCAGTGACCTTCTTTGAGTAGTACTCATATTGGGAATAATGTCATATTACATATCCAACAGGTAGTTGCCATTAATTGGTTTACTTGGAGTGTGTTTCAGTTGAAGTTTAACAGCCCTGTCAACAGTATTTCAGTCATGTTGATATATCTCTCAAAAAGGAGGAGAAAGAAAAGCTTCAACTCTTTACTTCATGCAAGGCTGAGCTTGCTTCAAGCAAGGCAAACCTTCCTGCCAGCAAGGAAAGTTCCTGGCCAAACCTCATCAGTTTCAGCAGAAGGGTCACTTCCCTACACCCACTTGAACACTATGTGCAGCTTTATTTATTATAACTGTTTATTCTGATGCTTTATTATATTTACCTTTTTATCTGAAGTCTTTTTGTCTAGTGCAACTGTATCAACTGAAATATTAACTTGCCAAGACAAATTGATAGCATCAAGATGGCTGGAAGGTGTGCTAGGCTGTAAGGAGCAAGTTACTTTTAAGTTCAATGGATTGAAATTATCACAAAATGAAAACATTGATGGCTCATCTGGATTACACAAAATGTCCTCTGGGCCATCATCAGATTCAACATCACAGTCTGACCAATCAGAATCACTATTAATATCACATGACACTAGGAATGGATGAGGTTGTCTAGAAGAATAAGAATCGGGATCAATTCCAAGAATAAAAGCTATGGGACTGTCTTCACACTTCTGTTTCAAATCTCCAGCCTTTTTACTTGAAGAATGATCCACTGAGTTTACTTCCACTGCTGAATTTTGTTTCTTAGCCCTCTGCCTTCGACGCTTTTTACATGAAGGTTTGCTGCTTTTTCTAGATGAAGGGATATTTCTAACATAGAGTACAAATGAATTGTCTGAAGATTCTCTGCTGTCGCTATTGGTTTCATAATTTGTTTTTGGACTCAAGTTATTGTCTTTTAGCTTCATATTAACTTTTTGAGTGTCAGAAGACTTTGAATCATTCCGCTGGCAATGCTCATCAGTTTTGTTTTCAATATGTTTACCACCATACTGAAGTTTATCTACCTGTGAAATGTCTGCTTGTTTATTTGTCAAATCTTCAGGTTTTTGTTTCAAGGGATCTGCTTCAAAATCAATACTGAACCAACTGTGAAGAGATGGATGAGTATGAGTTGATTCTTTCTCATATTCATCAGACAAAGCCTTTTTGGTAACACATCTGTCTTCAATATCTTCTATTCTAATGGGTATTGTTTTAAGGTCTTTATTTTCATACTCAAACCAGTCTGTAATTTCATCCTTACTTTCCTGTGCAGTTTGTTTTGTCAGTTTAGAGTTACCTTCATGTATTTTTTCAATAGTATTATCAGACACACTAGGCTGGCAATCTTTTACAAATTCTGACAGAGTATCTCTTGTTACTGCATTTTCAGTGGAATGCGTAGCTTTTGTATGTCCATTGCAACTGTCCATGCATTTATCAACATCTTGATTTGCATTATTTTCATCTGGTTTGCATTTTATCCTGTCTTTATCTTGGAACCATTTTTTGCAGTGGTCATCATTTTTATTATCTTTTTTACATATTACTTCCTGAGAGTGATTAGCTTCTGACTTACTGGCATCTCTTTGACACATTTTACTCTTCTGCAGTAGTCTTGCATTATAAGGTTTAAGATGTGAATTCAAATTGTGGTCACTAACTCTAAGACTGTCAGTATTAACCTGGTTCTTTTTACTAAGCCACTGTTCAGCCTTTTTGTGATTTTGAGTATAACTATCGTAATATGGCTGCCTTTTATGGGACTGGGGACAATTCAAATCACTGTAATTATTTCTATTCAGTGAACAGAAAACACGGTTTGACAAGGATGAAAGTTGCTTTGAGAAAGATGGTGAGGTCTCATTACCCTTTCTCGGGCTGTCCCAAAATGGGACAAATGGCTCCGACCTACTAATGTCTACCATACTTTTATCACAGCTTTTGCTACTAGATGTTTTTTCACCTACTTTTAACATCTTGTTAACACAATCTATTGGGTTTGCTCCTTGTGCAGTCAAATGATTTGAAAACCCTGAGCCAAGTTCTATAAATGAAGACGAAGCAGCACCAACATAATGAACAATATTCTGTATTGACTTATTCATTTTACTTGCCAATTCACACTTCCTGTGTCCCAGAAATCTGTGTGATGTAACCTCACCCGTACTGTCAAGACGTAATATGGGTGGCATATTGCGATGTTTCGTAGTGACAGGAGCACGACCCAAATTACAGTTCTCTCTCTTACACATGTTCAGTTTTTCAGATGAGCTCATGCCTCAAGATGGCCTACATATTCGCCCATAATTTTGGATAAAATAAGTGTATGAGGATGGCAAAAATTACGATTTGTGTAACACGGTCCTACAAAATTTGGCGCAAATCGCCACTTCTCGTATGTCCATACGGCTGTGTTCACTTGATGATTAAACTGCCACTGAGCACTTTTTCTGAATAACATAGAGTTCCTAACGTTGTTAAAATACTGGTAATTACTTTCTAATTCACAATGAATAGCCATTATAGAGTTCCTATCAAAATTTCCGTCTGGTTATTTTCGATGTCATGTTTCTGTTTCAACTGCCTGTTAGATTTTGACGGAAGTAGACTAACAACGACCTTAGAGAAATTGTCAGCGTCCATATGACTAAGTAGTTCCAAGTACAACTACTTCCAAATATAGTAAGGTTTGCGTGTTATTTAAAATAAATGTAAGTTAAGTCATTTTATAATAAACATTACATTAATTTCGAATACTTTGTATTATGGTGAAAATTTTGAGATTTCACATTTTATTTCCGCGGAGCAACGAATCACGAGTTTATTTATAGATCTCGGAAAATCAAGGTGAAGGTGAACGATTTGGTTGCATCATGTGAAATGCGGGGTAAATTGTTTGCTCGGTTCTGCTTTCATGACCTAAATATACAAATCATTAACATAAACATTTAATTTCATTATGTTTCAGCGAAAGTCGCTGCCATGAGAGTGTACTATGCGATTTGAAAGAGTAAAGCGCGTGGAACCCTTCTTCTTAAAATAGACGTATCTAAAAATAAACGCAGATACCCTCTAAAAATAAACTGCTGACTAACGTGCAGGTTTGCCAATGCGCACGTAGAGATGTGTTTTTTCACACAAGTACCAGCTTTATCGAAAAGAATGTCACATTTCTTGCAGAAAACGGCGGTGTAGTTTAGGAAAGGGATCCTTAGACTACATTATATCGGTATTAATTCACTGATTCCCGATTGGCATTAACGCCTACTTATAAAAGCCGATAACTGGAGCGATGGGTTGTGTGTGTGTGTGTGTGTGTGTGTGTGTGTGTGTGTGCGGGGGGGGGGGGGGGGTACTCTGAATTTTGTCTGCTACATAGGCTGGGCCCCGATATACAATTCTCTCATTGTTTTCACATCATATATTTGTCAAATAAAATAATCTCAATATGCTGAAAATGCCATACCAATATCCTCTCTCTCTCTCTCTCTCTCTCTCTCTCTCTGTGTGTGTGTGTGTGCTTCATATCGCCAAAAGTATCGGGGGCGTTAAAAGTGCCATTAAATGTATGATCAGCAGGAGTGGTTAGCAACCATATTGTTCTCTGAGTCGTCTTTGAGGTGTTTATGCAAAGACAGTCTCTTTAGAAGCAGCTAATAGCAATAATGTCTGGTATGTGATTCTGTTGTCAGGATAAAGTCGATCTTGTTTGTCAGGGATTATACTGGGAACAAACTTTTGCAGTCGACCAGTATAGCTGCATAATAAAACCCGAGCGGGGCGGGGAAGGAAGGAGGGGTTGGTACTCTGAATTTTGCCTGCTACGAGGGTGAGTCAATAAGTAACCAGCCTAACTTATTTCCGGTTGATATCCACATCTTCTTTTTCTATGTAATTGCCCTCTAGTGTGATGCACTTAAACCAACGGTGTTCAAGTGCCATCAGCCCAGAACTGAAAAAGTCAGGGTCTTTTCCATTGACCCACTCCTCAACTGCCGTCATGACTTCTTCATCAGACCGGAAATGAAGTCCACGGATATCCTTTTTCAAGTTTGGGAATAAGAAAAAATCGCTAGGAGCTAGGTCAGGCGAATAGGCAGGATGTGGTATTAATTCATACCCGTTTCGCTCCACAGCATCCATTGCAACTTTGCAAGTATGGACTCTCGCATCGTCCTGTTGCAGCAAAACACCTTTAGAGAGTTTACCTCGGCGTTTTTCACGGATGGCGGTTCTCAGCTGGTCTAACAAGTTTACATAGTACACTCCAGATATTGTACTTCTCTTGGGTAAAAAGCTAATAACAACATAATAACGCCTTTTGCGTCCCAAAATACTGTGGCCATCACCTTGCCAGCAGATGGTTGCGTCTTGAACTTCTTTAGCCTTGGGGACCCAGGCCCTACCCACTGACGACTCTTTTATTCTCTGGCTCATAATAATGAACCCAAGTCTCATCTACAGTCACCAGACGCAAAAGAAAATCATCTTTTGACCTAAAACGCTTCAACAAGGCGCTGCATACTGATGCTCTGGTTGCCATTTGCTCATCGCTAAGAGATTTGGGGACCCAACGGGCTGTTAACTTGCTCATACTAAACGATCATGTAAGATTGTTGAAACGCTACCATGTGAAATGCCTAATGCCTGTACTATTTCTTCCACCTGAATTCGCCTATCAGAGTATACCAGATCCCGAACTTTCTTACACATTTCTTCGTCGGTGGCATCCAGTGGGCGTCCAGACCTGGCTTCATCTTCTAAAGACGTTCTACCGCGTTTGAATTCCCCTACCAAGAATTTAACCTGAGCATAAGATGGTGCAGAAGACCCATAAACATCAGCTAACTCGCCGTGTATTCCCCTACCCAGAATTTAACCTGAGCATAAGATGGTGCAGAAGACCCAAAAACATCGGCTAACTCGCCGTGTACTTCCTTGCCTGTTTTACCATTTAAATACAAGTACCGAATTACAGCACGGTACTCAACTTTAGATGAGAAGCATGCCTTTGCAATCACTAGCCATGTTTGGCATTCAATATCTTAAAGAATGACTCGATACGCGTGTAATTTTGTACCCATATATAAATCATACATGTATATTGAAACAAAGTATGAAAATCGTGATCGTCTCGGTCCATCGGAAATGGGATAGGCTGGTTACTTATTGATTATTTATTTTTATTTATTTATTTATTTATTTTTTTTTTTGTGGGGGGGGGGGGGTGGGGTGGGGGGGGGGGAGTGGGGAATGGGGGTGGGGGGGGGATGTGGCTATTTTTGGATTGTATTGGCCGTCTGTTTTGGGGGTCACTTTCAAAACAGGCTATTTTTTTATTTTTATTTATTTATTTATTTATCTATTTTTGTCCATCGAAATTCTAGGTATTTTTGTGGGTATTGTAGGAATCGGGGCTAGAACCTTCTGTTGAACTGATAGTTGTTTTTATTGAATTTTAACAGCTCTATTTCTGCTGTGCATCAGTTCAGTGCCATTCAAGTAAAGTCAGACATGTGAGCTTTGCAATGCGCTTCCATTCTTCTACCACAAAGCGCTCTGATCTCAAAGATGTTCGATAGGGTTGGGGTTAGGAGAACGGGAAAACCGGGGCAATTGATTCACTCTGGTTGCAAGAACGCCACCGTTGTGCGGGCAGAGTGGCTAGGCGCCCCCATCTTGCTTGCACGCAATTTACCCTACGTGCGCTTTGTCGAACCTTAATGTTTTGTGCATTTTTAATGTGTGTGTGTGTGTGTGTGTGTGGCACACATATCTGTACCTCTGTTATTCCTTAGATGTAGGATGCAAACGGGCCTAAGGATGCCATCAAAGAAGCGAACTACGTTCAACTTTCCGCGTACTATGACATCAGGGGTCTTAATATTCATTGTTAACCCGCACACAAATCATCACTGACCTACACCCAACCTCGATTTGCCCTTTTCTAATGACTGTACGTCAGAAACAGCGTCAGGCCGACACCCGTGTGACGGGCACCAATGTTAATACTTACCCCATCTGGCTTAGCGTTAATACATACTCTCAAGTACAAACTATATGCCTTAATGTTAGACAACTGAAACAATGAGGACACTTAATTAGTAAACCCGATGTCATTGCATCAAAACGTTATCGATTTTTGTTGCTATTTTGTAATTTTTAAAGTTGGGGGACGGGGTGGGGATGGGGGGAGTGCGGTTTTGTATCAGACGGCTGATTAATACTGAAGTCACCAGAACAGACAGATATATTCTTCTAATTGTTGCTGAAAATATGTCTTTTTTTAATTTTGTAGCTCTTTTAAATTTTCTCATACCAATATCTTCACTGACTGTCGAAAAATCTCCAAAAATCTGTCGGATGCGCGTTAGAAGTGCATTTAAGTGTATTCATATGCGTTTTTATTATATAAACTAAAAACTTCAAATGAAATTATGCTTCCGTAAGTACGAGAATTCATAAAATTTCTTTATTGAAAGATTTGGAAAAAAAAAAAAAAAAAAAATGATAAAGACTCAACCAGAAAAGGCGATTAATACTTTAAAAAATATCATTTACTGAGATAGTTAAACGGTTTCTAATTATTTTGCACATAATTTTGGTCTGGCCAAACGGCGAAAAAAACAAAAACAAAAAAAAAAACAACTTTTTAGTAGGGTCACTATTTTCGCTGGTACCAAATAGCCAGCATATTCAGTAAAAGGTAATACTTCAAATGTGCTGAAAACTTTGACGTGCATGTTCAGTGCAAATATTAGCTGGCAAGATATATCTCCGAGCATGCATGGCATAATATAAACCACGCGTGAGTGAAGGTACAGATAGACCAGATACCATCACTGTTCTCATTGTGTACACCAATCGCAGATGGATCTACACATGTACTATCTGCCTCGGCAACTCCTCGTCTTTCACGGTTGGTACCCACGTACCGTGGAGTCATAGGTTTTGACGCACTTTAACTTAATTTGGCAGTGTATTCATTTCTCCACATTACGAAAACACGCCTATTCAAATATACTGAAAATTTTACCACTAAAAATGAAAATTTTCAGATAAAAAATTCTGATATTTTTCCTATTTCTGCTCAAAACATAGATTGTTGGTACTCGTTAGAACCGCCTCGGCGAGGCGGTTTTAACGAGTACCCACACTCTATGTTTCGAGCAAAAGTAAGGAAAATAATGTATACCCCTGTAAACCCCAGTTTTACTAAATAAAAGTGGGGTTTAAGAGGTTCAAAATTATATAGGCGTGTTTTCGTGATAAGAAGCATCCATATTTTTAGACAAAGTCTTATAAGCTCGTTTGTGACCTAACACGCTCAGCCACTGTATAAAAGATTTGATTGAGTTGGGGTTTAACGACACGACAACCCTTGTGGGTCATTTTTTGTCGTCTCCCTGAGAAAGGGAGAAAAGAGATAGAAGAGATAGTAGAGGAGATGAAAGAGAGGGACCGGGAAGAAAGAGGGACAGGAATGAAAGTGAAGAAACAGAAGAAATAAAAACACCCCCTTCTACCCTTACCTGCTACAAGGATAGCAGGCCTTGCCCAACTATAAGCCAATCTCATTTGGACGCCCCATGTAGTGACGTAAGATACACGACACCTTCGCCACACCCGACCACCTCCTCTGTATGGAAGAATGTACGTGCCTTGAAGCGATGATAAACCTCACGAAACGGTTATTTTTTATCAAATCATTTGATTCACCTTTCATTGTGTGCATTTTAAAATATCTTTACAATATGATCTGTAAGTTCATGTCAAAATCAAGTTTTGAAAACCAATGAAAATCTTATACTGAAAGGAAAAAGAAACGCAGGGTAGAGTTTTTTCCTTCTTATTTTAACCATTTTTTACGGTGTTTACTATAGCCATACACTTTTACAGATTGTCCTGTGAATGTGAACCGCGGGTATACGAGTCTTTGGTCGATGTGCTATCTACCCAGTGTGTGAAATCATTCAACCGTGCACTACACAGTGCATTGCACGGACAATACGGAAAGCCAAACTTTCGTGCAAAACAAGCATGTTTAAACCTTCAGCACAAGATTTCCTCACACCATTTGGTACACTTCAACGATACACAACGCTCTTCGATTCTTTTACCGATTTTTCTTTTCATTTTTATGCTACTTTGAACTTTTTTTCAATCATGGTACGATTGACTGATGTTCAGAGGGGTAGGGCAATTGCGTTGCTGATGCAGGGTCAGAGGCAACAGCAAGTTGCCAATCATTTTGGGGTTAACGTCTCAACAATTGAATGTCTTGTTAGACGTTTAAGGGAGACAGGGCATTTAGCAGACCAACCGGGGTCTGGGCGTCCACGCGTGACGTCGCGACGTCGCGACAGGACAATCCGTCTGGCACATTTGCGGAATCGTCATCTCACTGCTACCGAAACTGCCCTTAATACAGTAGGTACGCATAATCGACAAATTTCTCCGAAGACTGTTGGAAGTCGATTGCGTGAGATTGGTCTTCGAGCTCGTCGTCCATACGTTGGTCTGCCTTTGACCCAGGCACGTAGGTTGCGTCGTATGGCGTGGTTGACGGCGCATGCGCCCAGGCTATTTCCGATGAGGCAGTGGAGACGAGTTCTTTTTACGGACGAGTCTAGGTTCACTCTCTATCGCACAGATGGTGGACGTCGTGTGTACCGACGTCGCGGAGAACGCTTTGCCGACGCCTGTGTTGTCGAACGGGATCGGTTTGGGGGTGGCTCCGTTATGGTCTGGGGAGGCATTGCACACGGGATAAAATCACAGTTGATTATTGTTGCGGGCAATATGACCGCAATAAGGTATAGGGATGAGATCTTGCGTCCTGTTGCAGTCCCGCTTGTGCAACAACGCAATCTGATTCTGCAGCAGGACAATGCCCGACCACATGTTGCCCGAGTTTGTCAGGATTTCCTGGCAAACAATAACATCGCACCACTAGCATGGCCACCGTACAGTCCAGATTTGACCCCAATAGAGCACATGTGGGATGAGCTGGACAGAAGGGTTAGGAAGCGCCGAAATCCACCCCGCAACTCTCGCACAACTAAGGAATGCGTTGATCGATGAATGGAATAACATCCCGATGCGAACTGTCAATGCTTTGGTTAACTCTATCCAATGCTTTGGTTAACTCTCTCCAAAGGAGAATTAGGGCAGCAACGGCAGCAAGAGGGGGGCACACCCGATATTGATTTTCAGTTTGATTTTGATTTCAAGATTTGGGGGGTAGCTTCCAATGAACTTCAATAACTCGAGACTTGTTGATCACAAACCAATGACATTTGGAGCTTTTGTTCCACACATGTACCGTTTGGTAATCATAGTAAATTATTTAACAAACTTTTTTTCAAACTTGAATGAAATTTAGGAATAAAATTTACCCTGCGTTTCTTTTTCCTTTCAGTATATTTATAATAACAATTTTGATAGAATTAATGTTGTGCATTGCGCGAAGGTGCTTCCGTAAGACAAGATAAATCATAAAATTCAGTTCAGCTCCTCGCACTCTGTGTAATAGTTTTTGCAGACAACATTTTGAAACATTTTTCTCTCTGGAAACAATTTGACATTTCATGCAAATTGTTTCCTTTGTGGAGATAATTTGCATGACATGTCAATTGCATGTTATGGGAAAATAAAAAGAAGAAGAAGCAGAAGAAGAAATGTCAATTTGTCATTTTCTGAATTTGCCCAGCGAGCGATAAAGGTTAATTCAATCGGCGGTGCTCTAGTAAACAGTTTGATTATGTAAATTCAAGGACATCTACGTTCCCGGATTATGTAGAGGACGATTCATCTGACCACATATCTGTACTTCCCGATGATTATTTAACTGACACCCCCTTGGCTAGAGCCTCTGAGGATAAGGGTTTTAACAAGTATGGGTCCCAATTATTGGGTTTTGCAAACACACTGGATTGCGAATTGTAAATGGCAGGGTTGGGGAAGACAAAAACATTGGGAAGTGCACATATGTGGCTAGTTCAGGGAAAAGTTTAGTTGATTACGTTATTGCGAGCCAAGAATTATTTCCTTTATTTAGTACTTTTAGCGTTGATGACCCAAATATATTAAGTGATCATTGTTTACTTCAGTTTTCCATAAAAATGTCAAATTTGTCTAGTAATTTGGATGGTGAGGATTTATCTGGAGGTTCGTTAAATTATAGATATGTATGCAATAGTAATTTAGTTGATGAATATCAGTCTGCATTACAGTCAGAAGATATGAAAAGTGCTATTTATGATTTAACAGAGGAAATTTCAGCCATTAGGTCTCATGAAGCATTAAATTCGAATGTGGCCCATTTTCAGTCAGTTATCGAATCTGTTTGTAACCCCTTGTTTAGAAGGACTATAAAAAAGCAAACTGATGAGTCATTTATTGAAACAAAACAGGTGTGGTTTAATGAGACATGTAAACTGAAAAGAAGTATTTTTTATAGATGTTTGGATAATTATAGGTTAGATAAGGAGAATATTGATTATCGAGAAAGTATGGTTAGGGCTAGGGCAAAGTATAAGAAAATATTAAGGCAGAGTAGATATGAGCATAGAAAATCTCAGACTGAAATGTTAGAAAAACACCGTTTTGACAATGCAAAGAATTATTGGAAATTACTGAAAAAATTATGTGCAGTAGGTGTGTCTAAAACTTTAACTTCACAACATTTTGCAGATTATTTTAGGGCTATAAATAATCCTGAAAGCAGGTTTTTCCAGGCTGATGAAGATATTTTGTATTATAATGAAAGATATTTAAAAGGGGAGTTAGGGGTAATGTTTGATGAACATAATGTAGAAATAAGTATTTCTGAAATTCGTAAAGCAGTACAATGTTTAAAAACTGGAAAGACGGTGGACCTGATTTATTGATAAATGAATTTATTAAGTATGGTATCAATAGCCTTTTACATTATTTTCATGTATTATTTAATAAAATCTTTGATACAGGTTATTTTCCTGACTCTTGGGAAGATGGTTTCATTATTCCTTTACATAAGAAAGGAAGCATTGAGAATGTAGAGAACTATAGAGGCATAACCTTATTAAGTTTGGTAGGTAAACTTTTTACTTGTATTCTTAATACGCGTTTAAATGACTGGGCAGAAAAATATCATATATATGTAGAGGCACAGGCAGGTTTTAGAAAAGGAATGAGTACTTTAGATAACATCTTTGTTTTAAATAGTCTGATTTTACATTGTGTAAATGAAAATAAAAAGTTATATGCAGCTTTTATCGATTTTAAAAAGGCTTTTGACTTTGTAATAAGGGATGTTCTTTGGTATGAATTAATTCAAAGTGGTGTAAGAGGGAAAATATTAGATGTTATTCAGTCAATGTATAGAAATATTAAGTCTAAAGTCAAGTATGATAATAAATTAAGTAATGATTTTTCAAGTCGCCTTGGTGTGAGGCAAGGGGAATGTTTATCTCCATTTTTATTTAGTATGTATCTTAATGATTTTGAAAATGAATTAATACAGAAGGGGGCTGGGGGTTTTGATATAGGTATGTTGAAGTTATATCTTTTATTGTATGCTGATGATATTGTCATTTTTTCAAATACTAGTGAAGATCTTCAGAATGGTTTAGATATCTTATCTGAATATTGCAGTAAATGGAAATTAACAGTTAATATTGACAAAACAAAAATTATGGTATTTAGAAAGGGGGGTAGTCTACCAAGAAATATGAATTTTACATATGATGGAAAAAACGTTGAAATTATAAGCAAGTTTGTTTATTTAGGGATAACATTCTCAACTGGCGGTTCTTTTAATGAAACTCATAAGACTTTATCTGGCCAAGCTTTAAAGGCAATATTTAAATTAAATCAGTACTTATATCATTTTACTGAACTATCATCTAAGCATGTACTTGAATTATTTGATAAATTAATTAAGCCTATACTGTGTTATGGGAGTGAAGTGTGGGGTTTTTCTAAGCCTGTGCAACAAGAGCGGGTACATTTACAGTTTTGCAAGAAATTGCTCGGGGTAAAGAAATCTACACAAAATGATTTTATATATGGTGAGCTGGGTAGGGTATCATTACAAACTAGTATTTTATATTCTGTGATTAATTATTGGTTTAAAATACTCGAAAGTGAACAAAGAATGTATATCAAGTATGCATATAAAATGTTAATGACTGATTTGGAAAATAGACCAAATTCTATAAATTGGGTTTCAAAAGTTAGAGATTTACTGTCAACATTAGGTTTTCATGAAGTGTGGTTAAATCATGGTGTTGGTAACAAGAACAATTTTTTGGCAGAATTTAAAATAAGGTGAAACGACAATTTTGTACAGAATTGGAATAGCAGAATCTCAGAGTCTAGTAGAGCAACTTTCTATTCTTTGTCTTCAAATTTTAATTTTCAGCTATATCTAGAAACAGTTAAAGTAAAAAAGTTTAGAATAGCACTTAGTAAATTAAGATTATCTTCACATAGACTAGAGATTGAGGTAGGTAGATGGGCTCGACGAAATAGAACACCAATAGATCAGAGGAAATATCATAATTGTAATAAATTAGATAATGAATTTCATTTTTTATTAGAATGTGTTTTATATAGGGACCTTAGAAAACAGTACATAAAGCGATATTTTTGGAATAGACCAAATATGATGAAACTGAAAGAACTTCTACTATCAAACAGTAAGAAAGTGATATTAAATTTATGTATTTTCACAGAAAAGGCCGTTAAAACTAGAGCATTATATTATAGTAATCATTAAATATTATTTTTATGCCCCCGTAACGGATGATGCCGGGGACATATAGTTTTTCGGTTTTCCGTACGTGGGTGCGTGCGCACGAATGTATATCTGTCTGTACGAATGTGCGTACATACGTATGTATGTACGTACGTACGTGATTCTGTTAGACTCAGGTTAAGGCATTTGTACCACGTAGAATTCTGCAGTTTTATTGTCAGGTACCCCACAGCGGGGGCATCCGTGTACTGTGGACACATTTTTAGTTTCATATTATATTTGAATTTTGATATCTCAAAATATGTGTTTTCTCCCAACTGCTAGTGTGTTATTTAGTGGTATGTGTTTGATGTCATTGAACCCATTTGTATTTCTTTCTGTATCATGCATACAACACATGAGCATGTATTGCTTAAAGTTGAAATAAAAGTATCTATCTATCTATCTGTAATAGGCAAACGGTTGCGTAGCTCCAGATAAGCTAAAAAATTTAAAGTCAAATATCATAAAACTTGAATTATGATGAACTGATTTTGTGCCTCTAATAGTCTTCTGAAACTCGGCAGACTAGTTTGTCTCACATGATTTAACACCTCTGAAGGCAGGCTCTCGCATAGCAAGCTCATCATTTTTATCGCACCTGCTTGTAGCAGTATGCGATACAGGCGTCCACTTTTCCGTCCGTCCGTCAACATTTATGTCAACGTTCGACATTTATGTCAAAGTTAGTATTCTAATCAACTATAAGACTAAACAACCATCAAACCTTGCGTGCCTGACCTCCTGACTTTGCGACATAGGCGTCCGCTTTTCCGTTCGTCCGTCCGTTCATCCGTCCGTCTGTCAACATTTGTGTCGAAGTTCGACATTTATGTCAAAGTTAGTATTCTTATCAACTACAAGACGAAACAACCATCAAACCTTGCATGAAACATCTCTCTGACCTCCAGACTTTGCGACATAGGTGCCGCTTTTCCATTCGTCTGTCCGTTCGTCCGTCTATCTGTCCGTCTGTTAACAGTTCTGTTATGTCGAAGTTCGACATTTATGTCAAAGTTAGTATTCTAATCAACTACAAGACTAAACAACCATCAAACCTTGTATGAAAAATCTCCCTGACCTCCTGACTTTGCGACATAGGTGCCCGCTTTTCCATTCGTCTGTCCGTTCGTCCGTCTGTCTGTCTGTTAACAGTTCTCTTATGTCGAAGTTTGACATTTACGTCAAAGTTAGTATTCTAATCAAATACAATTCTACAACAACCATCATAACCTGCATGACACATTTCCCTGACCTCCAGACTTGGCAGGTACATTGACCCAGTGACCTTGACCTATATTTTGCGTTCCATTGACTTTGACATAATTTACGTTGACGTTCCAGATCTTCTCAACTATAAGGCGTACAACTACCAAATCTTGCATAGTGCTTCTCCTAGATGTACTGACTCGGCAGATACCTTGACCCGGTGACCTTGACCTATATTTTGCGCTCCAGTGACTTTGACACATTTTGCGTCGACGTTCGATATCTCCTCAACTACAAGGCCAACAACCATCAAACCTTGCAAAGCTAATCAACTACAAGACTAAACAAACATCAAACCTTGCGTGAAACATCTCCCTGACCTCCTGACTTTGCGACATAGGCGTCCGCTTTTCCGTTCGTCTGTCCGTTCATCCGTCCGTCTGTCAACATTTATGTCGAAGTTCGACATTTGTGTAAAAGTTAGTATTCTTATCAACTACAAGACTAATCAACCATCAAACCTTGCATGAAACATCTCCATGACCTCCAGACTTTGCGACATACGTGCCCGCTTTTCCATTCGTCTGTCCGTTCGTCCGTCTGTCTGTCCGTCTGTTAACAGTTCTGTTATGTCGAAGTTCGACATTTATGTCAAAGTTAGTATTCTAATCAACTACAAGACTAAACAACCATCAAACCTTGTATGAAACATCGATATCTCGACGTTCGATATCTCCTCAACTACAAGGCCAACAACCATCAAACCTTGCAAAGCTAATCACACACACACACACACACACACACACACACACACACACACACACACAAAAATGGAGCGCAGATAGGTCAGTTTCAATATGACTACAGGGCATAAGCGAATTATGACTTTCAATATGACTACAGTGTATAAGTGAATTATGACTACCAGTCACTTTGATGTTAATGGGTAATATGAAGGTAAAAATGACTAGCGGGCATATGTGGAATATCTACAAATCACATATAATGGCATTTTTGAATATGACTGCTGGGCACATTGGTGTTTCATGGTAAGTGGAAAAAAATTTGACTTCAGATCATATGTGGAAAATTAAATACAACATGTCTACAAGTTGATTCATTTTTGATTGTGTATTTATGAGCTGAAGTCAAGTATGACTACAGGGCATATATGATTGATGACCAAGAGTCATATTGATGTTCGAAAGATTCTTTGTATCTTTCAGATATGAAATTTAGCTGACATACCAGATTTGGTAAACCTGATTTAGCTACGAAGACGCCAGGGTGACTTATATGACCTGAAGTCATACCACTTTTCCTCTTACCATGAAATACCAATGTGCCCTGTAGTTATAATTAAAAAAATGATATTATATGTAATTTGTAGACATTCCACATATGCCCGCTAGTCATATATTCCTTCATATTAACCATCAACATCAATGTGACTGGCAGTCATAATTCACTTATGTCCTGTAGTCATTTTGAAATTGACCTATCTGCGCTCTGCCAAAATGGTGCAATCAGGTGTCCTAGACTGCTTCACTGTGTAGTCTTTTAAGCAGTTTATCAGCAGATCAGCAGCCTGATCAGGCGTCCTAGGAATTTACGGATTGAAATTTATATTACGATAGTCTAAATGACGAAAAGAAGCTATCGTTTGAAGAAAGGCGCGTACGGTGGTGAAATTAAATATCAGCTGCGAATCCAGCGTTATATAGAGTGGGATGTGACTTTGACAAAAAAAAAAAAAAAAAAAAAAAAAAGTAAAGTTTCGGGTGTAGAGTGGACTTCATTTTAAGAACTTTTCTTATAATATTGGAAGAATCATTTACTATTCTTTATCGCTTATCTTCTTTTTTGAAGATGCTTCTTGTTATTTATGCAAGATAGTCATGGACTTCTAGTACATTAAGTACATTAAGTTAACCGACTGTACTCGAAATGAACTAAAATATGTCGACGGGCCGTAAAACCCCAATATAAACAATACAAAAGTCATTGCAGGTACTTTGACAGAAACTTTTATGAAACTTCAATAGTCATCAATCATGTATACCTTTTTGCAAGGTAACTGAAGGTCTTAAAATGCTAAATTGAATTTTTATAGTTATTCAGTCGTTTATTCCCGCGTTTACTCAGGTGGGCTTCTTCAGTCGTTTACTCAGGTGGGCCATTGTGTCCAATGGGCCTCTAGACACAAGTCTAGTTATTGATATTTTCACAGATTTTGAGAAATATCTTTACTGGCATTAAAATGAAAGCATTCCATTGTCGAATCAGCTAATACTAGCTCAGGACTCCCCTATCTAGTGATCTGCTATAGATCTAGTCGAAATGTTGAAAACTCACAGGACAATATAGTAACTGTCAAGCCCGCTGTCAAGAAACAAAGTCCGCCACACCTATTATTTGTGTACATTTCAGAAATAAATTTGACAGTTCGCATTGAACCATATTTGGAAAATAACTGGAGTCATTTAAGTTAGATCAATGAATCTTGATATATGCCATCATGTGAAGCTTAAGCGTTCACGACCCGCTAGCTTTTTTAAAACTCTAATACTTGTTACAATAAATGTATTTATATTGGTAGCGAATCGTTTCGGTCCGGAGTCGTTTCAGCCCTGGATCATTTCGGTCTGGGTCATTTCGGCCCTGGGTCTCTAAGTCCCTCTGTTAGATAGGATAGGTTAAACAATAATTTGGTTGTTTGTAGTAGGTTCAACTGTTTTGTCTTAGATGCCCTACCTAGCATTGCATTGTGTTCATCTTGCTTATGAGATGTGGTCATTAGGAGTTTTTATGGGTAATATAAGCGTTATCTGACCGTTGTATTATGTTCATCTCGCTTGGCAATTGCAGATATTCAACTTCAAATACTATGAAGGTAAATCCCTGTCTGGAAAAATCTCTTTAAAAAAAAGTGGCAAACTTATCAGGCTCATCCGTTTGTTTGGAACAATATACTGATAAAAAAAAAAAAAAAAAAAAGATGAATACGAAATAGAGTTTAGAGTTTATTTATTTACAAAGTACATAAGGCTATATCAATATTCTATTTGATTGCATAAGGACAGTGTTACGTGAAATGCTAAACTCATATCATAGTAATAACCCAGCAGGCACACAACGTCGATTCAACGTTGATTCAATGTCTTGACGTTGATCAACGCTGAATCGACGTTGTTTCAACGAAATGTGCCTGCTGGGAAGAATATGACATATCAAATAATTAGATAATAATAATAGATGCATGTCAACTGCGTATTCGTGGAGAAGATTTGTCAAACTGATACTGAGCAGATGGGTAATGTATAATTCAAACAGGACATAACTGTAACTGATATATACATATAAATCGGAAACTGGTTTCAGTTTCAGCATTATGGCAACAATATATATGATCTTTTCAAAAGAATATACATATTCATTTCCAACAACTAATTTACAACGTGTATGATAAGTATGTTTCATTTATTTTAGCACCAATATACGCGCGTGTCTTGCCTCCCAAACAAATCCACGCTCCAACATCAGTCCAGTAATATAAATAATATCCACGTCCCAGAATGCCATCCTACCGAAACGAAAACGAAGACTGGAGTCCAAGAAGCATATACTGATGTAACAAAAATAGTAAAACCATACATCCACACACGTCCCAGTGTACCCACACAAAATAAATGCAAAAGGCACCTATGTAAATATATTTATGTGTCCCCCCCGCCCCACTCCACTTCCCCCTCCCAAATACTGCCCGGTACTCTCCAATATACATTCATATGAAACAGATTCGTTTATATGACATGCATGCATATCAATACCATATATTATGTTAAATTCCCATGCTATATTAAATAAGAGTAGCATTTTCATTATTATTTTTCTTTTAAACCCAGTATGTATAATCACGTTCGACCGTATCGTGCTATCTTGATTTTTAAACAGAACAGAACAGAACAGATCTTTATTGAGAACTCCAAAGCCCATCAGGACATAACATTTAACAGTGTGATGGCGAATAAACACAATGACAACATTTTACATACACAAATCTGTAGTAAGGCTCAGTACTAGTAAATATGTATTAATCCAAATGATTTGAAAAATTAGTTATCTGAATAACTACCCAGAAAAGACAAGCCAAAGTGATTGGGGCTTGTCTCTACCCGCTTTGGCTCACCTGTCTGGGCAGCTATTTTCAGCAGTAGAGTAGAAATCTGTGTTGTGATATACATCGTACTATTTATCCTTCAGACAAAATATTTGCAGACACTAATAAGACATAATATAGGAAATAGTGACATACGGAGAAGGTGTACACAGTTAAAATGATTTTATACATTGATTTTATTTATTTATTTTAATTTTTTTTTTATATATATACTTTTGCTTTGTATCCTGGAGCATGAGCTACCAAAGGATATGTACAAAAGTGTTTATTTATGAATAGAATAGAATAGAATAGATTTATTTCAAAATTCCAATAGGTATTAAAGCCCTTGAGGATATAATACAAACATATACGATGGCATATGACATAGTCATTAAAGAT